>VZQC01000181.1:1714125-1945344 GCA_009823505.1 Rhizomys pruinosus | reverse complement strand
CGAGCCACAACTTCTCTAACTGTAAGATCTGGCATAAGAAATAGAGCAAAAACAAAGCTCTTCAAATGTTCTGGTGTCTCTCTCAGTACTTTCCATCTTATAAATTCAGTGAGTGGCATGTCCTCTGGGTCCTCATATTGTGGAGAATGTGGTTTTACACTTCGAATCCACTCGAGCATGCCCATCTGCCTGACCCTCACAATCCCTTCATCAATACTAAGCCAAGGAATATCAGGCATCTCTAACTCGCTGTTAGTAGGCCATGTTTTAATAAATACATCAGCCAACCATTCAAATAAACTTTTAACACCTTTTTTAACTGCTCGAGCTTCCATGTTAAACCTAGAATCTCTACTCAGTGGGCTCATATCGATAAACTCAGTATGATCCAATTTTATATTCCTTCCACCATTATCCCACACCCTTAAAATCCATTCCCACACATATTCCTTAGGCTTCTGCCGGAATGAATCAGCAAACTCATTAATTTCTTTAGTAGTATATCGCACCTCCTCGTGGACCACACTTTCTATCTCACCTTGAGGGGCTTGCTTAGACTTCAATCTGGTTATAGGTCTAGAGGCAACAATTGTTGGGCCCTGAGGGACATCAGCTCCCACTGGGAGGGGGGGATTAATTTCCTCAGGCAAGGGTGGGGAGGAGGGATCTGCAGGGTGTGGATTCTCTGCTGAGGGTGGGGAGGTTAATTCCTCAGATAAAGAAAATCCCTCAGAATCCGAGGGTTCAAAATCCTCATCATCATAGTTCTCCCACACATCTCCATCCCAAGTTTCAGGGTTCCACCCTTTCCCCACCAGTGCTCTCACTTTAACTGCTGACACTTTTCGTGGCTGGGAATTAAATTTGCGTTGTAAATCAGCCAACCGTATAATAAGGGCTCCAGCTTGATTTTCTGCTGCTTTAGCTCTTTGGCTGCTGGAGAGAAGATTCTCTTCCAGAGCACACTTGGAAACCTTTAAACTGTTGTTTCGAATCCGGAGCTGGTCATTTTTATCACCGAGCTCCATATTTTCGTCTAACAGTTTATCCAGACATGCTAGGAGCAACAAGGCAACATCATTATTTTCCTGATTTTTCTGCAATTTCTCGAACGTTTTATATATAGAGTCGCTAAATTCCTTGCTTCTCACAAGAGGTGAGTTAGGTGAGTCAAATGGATCTATCTTCATAATTAGATCAAATAGTCTGCACCAAGGATTATCATTCCTCTTCATGCCACCAGGAGAGCCTTCAGTAACTCTAGGCTTCATTGGGTTGGAGAGCTGGCTCCAGAGGCTACCAAGCCCACTAAAGAAATTCATCCTTTCAATTCTGTTTCTCTAGAACCACTTCTGGTACCAAAATCTGTATTAGTCAGGGTTCTCTAAAGAAACAGAAGCAACAGGATGAATATATATAACTATATACAATTTATTGATTTGCTCACGTGACGGAGCTCAACAGTAGCGCCGAACTGGAGAGGCTGGGAATCCAGGGAACTGCTCAGTCCGCAAGGCTGGATGTCTCAGGAGTCCCAGTCTAGTGCTGAAGGCCTGAATGGATTCCAGGAGAGCCTCTAAACCTATGTGTTCTGCCCCTTCTTCTATATCTCTCACTCTTTCTTTTTCTCTGTGTGTGGGTGTTTCCTCTAAGGCTTACAATATACATCCTTAATTAACTTCTGATACAAAGCAAAAAGATTATTACTAAGTATAATATATCATGACCAAATCAAAGTACATTCAGGAGCAAAGTTGATCTACCATTTGAAAATCTTTGAGTGTGTATAGTGGTCCAGGCCTCTAATTCCAGGATTCTAGAAGCAGGAAGATCACCAATTCAAAAGCAACCTAAGCTACCTAGCAAATCTAAAGTCAACCTGGGTTATAGAATAAAATCTTATCAGCACAAACAAAACAACAACAAAAAGAAAATATAGTGATACAATTACAATCCCCCATTAATAGAATAAAGGGTTGTGGCATGTAAGTCTCTCAGAAGAAAAGAAAAAATTGACAAGATTGTATACTACTTCTTGAGAGTGTCTCAGCAAACTGGGACTAAGAAAGAACTTTCATAGTCTGGCAAAGAGAATCTACAGAAAGCAGGGGAGAAAAGCAAATATTCTTAGTGGAGGAAAACAATTTTATGGAAGAAGGCAAGATTATCTGCACTCAGCACATATTTAAGATTGTACTCTTTTAGCCAATGCAATAGGACTAGAAAATAAATATATAGATGTGCAAAGATGCAAAATCCGAATCTTTATTTGCAGATCGTGTATGTAGAAAAGTATAAAGTAGCTAGAATAAAAAGGAGCTGGAACGAATAAATCAATTTATCAAGATCAATTGCATATCATTAGTACAAATCAATTATAAAAAATCATATTTCTACATATTTTCAACAAACAACTGATACTTAATTTAAAATGCATTACTAGAAACATCAAAAGTGGGGCTGGAGTGATAGCTAGGCAGTTAAAAGCACTTGCTGCTCTTACAGAGGACCTAAGTTTGCTCCCAGGACCCATATCAGGTGGCTAACAATCAGTTGTAGCTCCAATTCCAGGGGATTTAATGCTCTCGTTTATTCTTACAGCTCACCTGCATACATATACAAACATACAAATAAATATTAAATTAATTAGTTATATTAAAGATGCTGGACATGGCAGGACATGTCTGTAATCTTAGGACTCAGCAGCCTAAGGCAAGAAGACTGTTGGGTTCAAGGCCCATTGTGTCACACCTACTAAGTTCCAGGCCAAAAGTAAATAAATAAGAAGATGAAATAATTTTTTTTTTTTTTGTCTTTTCAAGACAGGGTCTCCCTGTAGTCCCAGCTGTCCTGGAACTCACTCTGTAGACCAGGCTGGCCTTGAACTCACAAAGATCTGCCTGCCTCTGCCTCCCAAGTGCTAGGATTAAAGGTGTGCGCCACCACGCCCGGCAGAAGATGAAATAATTTAAAAAAGGAAGTTTAACAAATTATATGTAAGGCCTGCACATTGAAAACTATAAAATGTTGCTGACAGAAATCAAAGAAGATATTAATAAGACATCAAAGACAAGATAAAAGTATTCCCTAAATTAATCTTCACATCTAATCTAGCCCACGCCACATCTTAGCAGAGTTTAATGTAGAATAGACAAACTAATTTTGAAATTTCTGTGGAGATGCAGAGCTCAAGAAAAATGATAAACCTTTGAGGAAGAAGAACAAATCTGGACCTGCCCATGATTTCTGACAGATACCTAGGAAATTCAGTAGGGAAAGAAAAGTCTTTGTGACAGGATCATAAAAGAAGCAATCTTTGATTCCCTCTTTACACTTGAACCCTATAATTCTAAATAGGCTATCAAAATCTGCTAAGAAAGGATTGAAAAGTAATTTTTTTAAATTTATACTTAGATACAAAAATGTTTTTTAATATAATAGCTAAAATTCATAAGTTTTAGGAAAAACATGGACAAATGTTTTGCTCCTTATAAGTAAGCATTGTCAAAATAGAAAGATAAGACAGACTGCTTACTAATATCCAAAGTACACATGCTTAACAAAAGACTTGTAACTACAGTAAGTAAAGGATAGTTACAAGTCAGTCATTAGAAAACAATGTTATAAAAATGAGCAAAATATTTTATTCAATATTTTATTTAAGAATACATGAATAGCCAGGCATGGTGGTACACACCTTTAATTAAAGGTGGTAGACACCTTTAATCCTAGCACTTGGGAGGTAGAGGTAGGCGGGTCTCTGTGAGTTCAAGGCCAGCCTAGTCTATAGAGTGAGTTCCTGGACAGCCAGAGCTATAGGGAGACCGTGTCTCAAAAAAAAAAAAAAATACATGAATAAATAGTAAATATAAACACAAAAATCTTTATGTCATTAGTCAACATGGAAATGTAAATGATGCCTTTATATATTTGTTAAAAAGATTCAACTGGAAAAGACTGTAATATCAAGTGCTAGCAAAGAAGTGGAGCAACAGAAGCACTCATGAAACCCAGGCAGAAATAGAGTTGTTAAATGAGTTCAGAAAACAGCTTTCTATACATTTTCTATTCTTTTCTATATATGTCCTATACAACTCAAAATTTCTACTTATAAGATTTTACCTGATAAAAATTAAAAAAAAAACATTTATCTCCACAGAGACTTATAAAAATTTGTTCATGATAGTTAAAAAATAACAACAAAAACTTACAACTAGAGTAAAGCAAATACACATCACATTGTGACAGGCCATACACTGAAATATCATTTACAAATAAAAATTAGCTAGTAAGTTAACAAAGAAGTACAGATAGTATAATATATGATTGCATTTGTATGGAATTTTAGAAAAGTCAAACCTAATTTATAAGGATCAAAATCATATGGAACCACAGTAGAGTGTGGTGTAAAAATAAATTTGGGGGGTGGTACAAATTCTTTGTCTTGCGTTTAGTTGTTCAAAGGGCAAAGTTATTTGTTAAAATTCACCCAATAAGCTGGGTATGAAAGGTCACCTCTGTAATCACAGCACTCAGGGGTGGAGGGGAGGAGGATCATAAAGAATTAGGGGCCAGCCTGGCCACATAGAGAGTTTCAGGCCAATCTGAGCTACATGAGACCCCATTTCAAAAAATGTTTAAATACACCAAATAGCCTATTTAAAATGTATATATGTGGTTGTATGCAAGTTATATTTCACTAAAGTTAAACTGCCAAAACATAAATATTCTCACCTTGGTGTCCTTCCAAGCTTATTTCTTTTTTATTTGATTTCCGTATGAAGCCGGTTCTTTCATAAATAGTTAATATGCCCGTTTTTTTAGTTATCAAAATTCTCACATGTATTACACACTCATATACATTAAAGTGAACATACATTTGGAGAAGTTTAAATCATGTACTTTACTGTTGCATTTTTTTGTATGTTTTAAAAGAAAATTCTATATTGGTCAACATACCATTGAATACAGCCCCTTTTACTAAAATTAGGAAGACCATTTAAGACAGGACAGGATAGCTCATGAGTGATGCCTTTTCCGCTCCTTTAAGAAAGGAGCTCCAGCAACCTTATATGACTACTCTCCTAGCCAGACCTCACGGAATTGTTTAGATCTTGCTTCATCAATTCTGAGCAACAGAAAAGGACCATAGAGTAGGACCATGACTGGTGAGCAAATCCACCCCACATAGGTACCTGAAGTTTTGTTTTTTTTGTTGTTTTTTTTTTTTTAGAATACATATGAATTCTTTGGGCTTTCAACATATGACTTTTCTAGAATTTTATGTATGTGGGAAGAAAAACCCACATTTTGGGCTATTTTTTACTCTTTGTTTTGTTTTGTGTCTTTTTGACACAAGGTCCCCCTGTACCCCCAGCTCACCTGGAACTGGCTAGTAGACCAGGCTGGCCTAGAACTCACAGAGATTCCTTGCCTCTGCTTCCCAAGTGCTGGGATTAAAGGCATGTGCTATCACACCTGACTTTTCTCTTTGATGACGCATGTACTCCTGTCACTATGCTGATTTCTTTTTTTTTTTTTTTTGTTTTTTTGAGACAGGGTCTCCCTGGAGATCCAGCTGTCCTGGAACTCACTATGTAGACCAGGCTGGCCTTGAACTCACAAAGATCTGCCTGCCTCTGCCTCCCAAGTGCTAGGATTAAAGGTGTGCACCACCACGCCCGGCTCTACACTGATTTCTAAAGATGTGTTCCCCCAAAGTTAGGAACACTTTTCAACAAAAATGATTCAAGATTCCACCACGAGGAACACACACACACACACACACACACACACGCGCACATGGTAGGGGAGGGAGAGGGAGAGGGAAAGGGACAGAGAGAGGGAGAGAGAAGACATGTAAACAAGCTACTACTTTCTGAACACTATCTCCCTGAGATGTGTGCAGCTCCTAGAACTTAAGTTGTTATTCATCTATCTCTTTTAGCCAAAGAAAGAGTAAAGCAAATAATTATGTCAACCTATTGGATGCATAGTAGTATAGAGCATCAGAAGGAACCAAAGACACAAAGCACAATGATTACTAATCCCCAAGAAAAAGCACAAGGGCAGGTGGGATGGAATTATTATGTCTTTGGACACTAGCAGCAAAGGCACAGAAGAGTAAATACGGTTCTTCACACTACTAGTGATTTTGCACTTAATGACCTTCCTTCTCCATTATCTAGTCCATCATCACCTTACCTTTAGTCAAAGCCTTATCTTGCTTGCTTTCTTTGTTTGGTACAGTTCCAAGCCTGGAGAAATTCAATTTGTTCTTTATACCAGCTTTGCACTGACATTTACCCTTGGGTATGATATAGTATACCTCAATAAAATTCCTGAATTTTATCCACATTATATGGTGAAAACATTTTTTCCCTGAGAACCAACATTAATAGCACAAACTAACAATGTGTTTTCCCCATTCAAAAATCTGTTTTTAATTACAAAGGTATAATATGTTCACAGTAAAAGCAAGAAAATCAGTATTTCTTCTTTTAAATCCTTACAGATACAAGTAAAAAAAATATTAAGTAAGTAAAAGTATGAAGCAAAACTTTTCTTGCCACCCTTTCTCTATTTTCTTCCTAGAAGTGGCCACTGTCCATGAGTTGATATGATTTCTTGCAGACTTTTCTGATGCATAAACAAGCAATGTATTCGTGTCCTTGATGTCTAATGCCATGTCAAAAGCTCAGGGCTGGTTGCAGTTTCTGCCTTCTGTATGTTTACAAACACTAAAATGGCCAGAGAGCAAGCAGTGGGAAGTAAATGTGCACAGGCAAAGTGCATGGTTAATTTGGTTAATCAGCTCTATCTTAAGTAGCATCTCCCTGGCCTCATAGCTTGCTGGAAGCTCCCAGCAGGGAACAAGGATGGAGCTAGCTAGTGTGTGGGTGATTAACTGAGCATTACATCTCATTGAGCCTGATCTGTGCTTTTGTCCATGACTGAGGCTCTGATTGTAGAGAGCAGGGTGAGGAGCAGTTGCAGGAGCCCAGGAACAGTAGTAGCTCTTGGCTTTACTTAGTTTGAGTTTATGGAGAAGCAGCAGTGAGGAGCTGGGGGTGTTGCCAACAGCAAACAGGTGTAGGGTGAGGATTTCAGAGACAGAGCTGGTGCTTATAAGATCATACTTTGGATTGGCTTATTCTCTCCACTAGTTGTAGGTGACACTAAGGAAGGCAAAGGCTGGCTAAAGGAATGTCAGAGTAATGGAATCCAGAAATGTTCATTACAGAGGTTTAGATTTTAGAGTCTTCTAACTTTCCATCCCACATACCCCCAACTGACTAAATGATGACTTTTAAATTCATTAAGGTTCAGTGTTTTAGTTATGAAGTTTGACAATGCATTAGATCATGTACATAGCCTTATTATGTCATACAAAATATGTTTGTCATCCTAAAATGCCCACTGTGCTTTCTCCACCTATTCAGTCTTCTCCCCTCTTCCATCACCACAGTATTGTAACCTCTAATTGGGTTACTATCTTGGTAGTTTTATCTTTTCCAAAATGTCTCATAAATAGAATCACATCATACAAATCACATCATACATAACCTTTTGCAGGCTGACTTTTTTTTATCCAGAAAACATATTTAAGATTCACTCATGGCAAACTCAATAGTTTGTTCCATTGAGTTAGTAATCCACAGTTTACAAGTGAACCTAACAAAAGGCATCGTGGTTGCTTCTAGTTTTGGGTGATTATGAATAAGGCCACCATAAACATCTGTATTGAGGTTTTTATGTGAAAACATATGTTGTCAAAATAGTTGGTAAGAATCTTGGAGTACAATTGTTGTATTATATGCTAAGACTATGTTAGCCTCGTAAGAAATAGTCAAACCATCTTCTAAAGTGGCCACTTTTGCATTTCCATCAGCAACGGATAAGGATGCAGTGTCCTTACTGGCCATTAGTATTGTTCATATTTTTTATTTTAATTATTTAGATATAGGTATGTACCCATGTTCCTTTGTTGTATGAATCTGCATGTCCCTAATGATATATGATTTGAGATTTTTATATCCTTATTGGCCATTTATGTATCTTTAATAGTGAAGCATCTGTTCAGATACTTTGCCCATTTTTCAATTGTGCTGTTTGTTTGCCTAGTTTTTGTTCTTTTGTTTTTGTTTTGTAGCCCCCATTGACTGGAACTAACTATGTAGATCAGGCTGGCTTTGATCTCACAGAAATCCATCTGCCTCTGCCTGTGTGTCAGCATGTCCGGTTCCTGTTTGCCTTCTTAATGTTGAGTTTGAAGAGTTTTTATATATTTTGGTGATGAATCCTTTATCAGATGTGTGTTTTGCAAACATTTCCCTTCTAGTCTATAGCTTTGGTTCTCTCATTCTGTTAACAATATCTTCATAGAGAAGAATTAAACAGTTTAATACAATTCAACTTATTTAAAAGATCCAATTTTCATAAAATACAAAGTAAAGATTATTTTTCTGTCATGGGTCTTACATCCAGTCATGTATTTTAAATTATCACTAAAGCAAATGTCATGTACATTATCTCCTGTTTTCTACTAAAAGTTGGTTAGGTCTGTGTTTTATATGTATGGTCTTAGTAAAGGGTTTGCATAATTTGCAGTGTGGGGAAGAAACCCAGGCCCCATTCATGCTAGGCAAATGATCCTCCTCTGAACTATATCTCCAACTCTCTTATTAAAGTTTTAACTTGTTGGAATGCTGGAAAATGGAAATTTATTTCAGTAAGCATATTCGTATGTCTCTGTATCTTTGTGTTGATGGGGAAAATCAGGGTTCTCTCTGGGTTCTTAGCTTTGTTAATAAAATAATTTAGAAATGAACTCAGAAGGGATCTTGAAGACAATTTTATTACTGTTTGAAGGACAAACAACAGGATAGGCAAGCTGTAAATCTTGGCAGTTGACAGGAAAAGGAGGATGGAGAAGAGTCCTGCCTTTAAGAAAGCAGGCAGATTCAGTAACAAAGGTCAGCAAGCAGCCTCATAACACACAGGCGGCGGCAGGGCAGAAGGGGAGGGGAGCTTCAGAGACAGTATGAAAAAGCTAGAAGCCCAGAGTGTCCAGCAAAGTATGACCAGGCTTTGGCATGGCCAGCCTGTGGCCAGTATCTGAAGGAAAAAGATAAAAGAACAAAAAGAAAAGGTTACACTGCTCTGAGTAGCTCAGAAAAGCAGGCAGGGCACAGTGCTATGCGATAGTTCTGCAAGTGACTGCTCTGTGGGGGAGGGGTTTCTGGAAAGGCTAAGTATATTATCTCAATAAAGGGATAATTATTCCCCCCAGTCCCTTACCATGGGTTTAGGTGAATCAGCCTTTCTGAGAGGCAGTCTCTTGGGTAGGTGATTGACAGGCTCAGGTGTTAACCTTAAGGGAGGAGAGGACAGTATGAAATGTTCTGATCTTCACAGCAGGCTGTCTTGTCTCCACCCAGGACCAGATGGAGATTATGTTCTTTTGACCAGGAAGAAATAGCTTTCTCTTAATGGGACCCCAAAAGGGCCATCAATAGCCTCCATTCTCAATGACCTCCAAAGCTACTGTAACATTTGGAAAGGTAGCAGCCTTACCTACCCCCCCCAACTTCCAATGAATGAGAGTAGAAAAGTGGGGATGGGGGGAAGGGAAAGGGAAATATGCCTGATCTGAATTGGAAAATGATGTATGAAATGCACAAAGCACCAATAAAAAAAAAAAGAAAGAAAGAAAGAAAAGAGCTGATTAGCTCATTACCAATGCTTTCAGGAGCTCAGAAAGAATCTATTTCTTCTTATTTCTTTAGTTTATTTTTAAAGATTTATTTATTTTTATTTTATGTGTATGTGTGTATATATGCATGTATATATCTCCACCCTTGCATGCCTGGTCCTCAAGGAGGCCAGAAGAGGGCATGGGATTCTCTGGAACTGGAGTTACAAGCAGTTGTGAGCCAACATGTGGGTGCTGGGAACCAAACCCAAGAGCAGCAAGTGCTCTTAATCCCTGAACCATCTCTCCAAGCATACTATGTTTTGGGGAATTATATTACAATAACTTAGCAGTTCTTACAATCACCACATGCTAATTAAATGATAGAGATCAAAAACAATATAAAAGTTTTAAATCTTGGGACTGGAGAGATGGCTTAGCAGTTAAGAGCACTGACTGCTCTTGCAGAGGACCTGGGTTTGATTGCCAGCACCCACATGGCGGCTAAGAACTATCTTTAACTCCAGTTCCAGGGAAATTTGACATTTTCTTCTGACCTCTACAGCACTGCATGACACAGGTGCATCTACCTACATGCAGACAATATACTCATACACATAAAAAAAAGTTCTAAATCTTTCATTTATGCTGAGATAGATGGAAGAGAAAGGACAAAGAGTAATGCAGCTGAAGGTTAGGGAAGAAAAGGAGCGTGAGAGATGCGAGCCGAATTCACGTAACAGCGAAACAGCAACCCAAGTCCCCCGCTTCGCATCATCTTCTCAAATGAAACCAATTGCACTTCCTTTTTTCCTCCTTTGTTAAAACAATTTTTTAAATCTTTTAACTTTCTTCTGATCACCTCTTTAAACCAGAGCCTATAAATTTTGACATGTATTATTCTTTTATTAAAATACATTTATTTATTTATTTATTTATTTATTTATTTATTTATTTATTTATTTATTTATTTTAAATACAGGGTCTTATGAAGCCCAGGCTGGCCTTGAACTCACTATGTAGCAGATAATGACCGGAACTCTCTGATTCTCCTTTCTCAGTCTCCCAAGTGCAAGAATTAGGGCCATGTGACCCTATGCCTGGCTTTCTGTGGTTCTGGGGATGGAGCTCAGGGCTTCCTGCATGCTAAGCAAGCACAGTACCACCTCAACATATATTATTCTTCTTAATGTCTAAAATTTTAGTAATACAGTAGTAATGTTCTATTTAATGCAATGATGAGTTATTTAGTGCAATGATGAGTTATTTCTATTTAATGCAATGCTCAGTCTCATTTATATTCCTTTGCACTTAGGCATTATATAAATATATATGTAGTGTATACACATGTACATGTGTAGTATATTCACAAATGTTAATGTATATATTTGTATACATCTAAACACATACACGTATCTGTATAGCCACCAAGGGGCTCATAAAATTTCCCCTTTGTTTCTTCAATTTTCAGAATTGGCCAGAATGTGCTTCAATTTGTGTCTTTGAAAATTCATTCTGCTTGGATACCATATGTGCTTTCAATCTACAAGTCAAAGTATATTTTCCTTTGTTTAGCTTTATGCATGGTCTTCTTCACTTTGGGTTGATATTTTATTAGTATTGATAAAAAGTGTATTCTAGAACTATATGGTATGAACTTTGACTTACATTTTCTATCAGCTTTTCTTTCAAAAACAAAAAGGTATATTAAGGCTTCCTTTTAATATTATACTGCTGTCTATTTTTCCTAATTAAACCAGGTTACATTTTCTATTTTGATGTAATGTTATCTGATGCATAGTATTTAGCAACAACTTTACATTCATTGTGAAATATATTTTCACACAAGATATCTCTGTCCCATTTAATATTTTAACATATTTACTTTATTTAATTTTATCATGTTTATTATTTGCATCAGTATTATTCCCTATTACCTTATGTATTTACTTGCCTTTTAAACATTTAATATAGTTTTTTGGCAATTCTTCTATCAGGTGGGTCTTGGAATACTTCACATAGATGATTAATGTAGGAGGTATTTTTCTCAAAGTGAGGATTATTTTAAGACATTTGTCCATATTATGTGGCATATCTTACTTGGTGACTTTTCCTCCTCCCTCTATTCCATTCCTCCCCTTCTTCCCCTTCTCCTCTCCTCTCTCCTTCATCCCCTCCCTTTATCCTTCCGCTCTTCCTTGGTTTCTTCCTGTTTAATGCCTGTTACTATAACACTTTTGTTGTTTCCCCTGAGATCTATCCTATTTTAGAATCCACAAATTGTTATTTTGTGGGAGGGCCAAGGTGCAATGTCATTTCCTCCTCTTCTGTGAAGTCAGTAATGGATCAGTTCCATTTCCTGTTGACCCTGGGCATGACTTCAGCAGTCTGGAGTAGGGAGAGTGGTGCTGACACTCCAGCTAAGATGCACTTGCCATCTTCACTTTTTCCTACTAACCTGGTTGAACCAGTGGTTTCCCAAAGTGGTTTGCTTTGGCAAAAGGAAAGGACCTTTCATTTGCACCTCATGGTAACTGAATGAAAAGGTGAGGGTGTTGGAGGCAGGGCAGCAGTGCCTTAGAGAATCCTCAGATTCCAGAAATAAAATGATCTCTTTCCTTCTTCTCTCTTATGTCCTCCTTCTTCTCTCTCCTTCCCCCTTCCTCCTCCTCTCCCTCCTCTCTCCTCCCTCTCTCTAATCTCTTCTCTCAGCTCTCTTTCCTTCTATTTTCTTCTCTTGCTCCCTTTCCTACCTTCTTCCATCTAACCATTACATGTCATCTAATTTGAAAATAGGTTTTGAAACTGGCATCCACTTTATAACCACACTCACAGAAATTAATTTGGATATGTTTCAATTTGAAATGGTTTGGTGCTTGTAGCCAGTTCTTTTATTCAATTATCTTCACATTTTGCAACTTCTAGAATTTCTCTCTTTCTCTCTCTCTCTCTCTCTCTCTCTCTCTCTCTCTGGCACAGTTTCAGCTTTGATTTTTTTTAAGATGCTCAAATGATATACTTTTGAAGGTAATTTCTGTTACTTTTACACACACAATTTGTCTAGAGACAAAATTATCTTTGTACATCTTCTATAATATTAAGTTGCAAAAAAAGATGCTTATGGTCAGTCTTATTTATATTCCTTTGCACTTAGGCATTATATAAATATATAATATATGTAGTATATACACATGTACATGTGTATATACACAAATGTTAATGTATATATTTGTATACATCTAAACACATACACGTATCTGTATAGCCACCAAGGGGCTCATAAAATTTCCCCTTTGTTTCTTCAATTTTCAGAATTGGCCAGAATGTGCTTCAATTTGTGTCTTTGAGAATTCATTCTGCTTGGATACCATATGTCCTTTCAATATACAAGTACAGATTTGATTTCAGTTTCTTTTCCTTTCATTTCGATCGAATACATGGATCTGAGCTTGTTCTCCTTTATGTATATGGTCCCTGTCTCTCCTATGCCTGCTATTTAAATCTCGCTGGGTTTGATATGTAATCCAGGAAGCTTTTCAAGTTTACATCATCAGACCGACTCCAAGTTTCACAGCAGCGTTTCCATGACTTGTGGGAATCGCATTTTCCTCTTGCATTTAATTCCAAAGGCTTATTTCACACATGCAGATTCTTCAATGTTTGGAAGATATTAATCACAGTTTACCTTCTAATGTTCTCTTCTTAGACATTGCCTTTTTCTTCCAGTTTCTTTTTCTCTTTTCATCTTATCCCTCCCCCACCTTTTCACACAAGGTACTTTTCCTGGATTTATGGAAGATCTTGAGTGTTTCCTCATATTTAAGCAGCTGAGGGCTCCAGGTGCTTGGCTGCAGCTGTGATTCACTGGAGAGCTTTGATCACCCCCATTGGCCATATCTGGAGTTTCAGCACCATGGAAATGTCGTATTCTCTTGAAAAGATGCATCCCTGTCTTTTCAGGACAGAAAAGTTTACATTTGAGGAGCTAGTGGGAAAAAAAGCCCAAGCTTCACAGGCATGGTAAAAGATGTATTTAACCTCCTGTTTGTGATGCAGACCCTGAGGGGTTTTATTGTCCCCAAACTGAGAGAGTCCCTGTCTTCCATTGCCTGTAACAGAAGCCCTAGGCTCTGAGGAGAGGACAGTATCCCATGGCAGTATGGGAAACCTGAATCCTGATCATTTTTAATTTTTCCATTTTCATCCTGTCTTTTAAAAACACTAGTGATGTTAATTCCAGATTCTTTTGTGTCTCAAATTAGATGGTGTCTCGCCTGTCTCCCTATAGTTCAGGATTTGGCTTTCTTATACAGATCTGTTAAATCTTTCTTTCATCTATCTATCTATCTATCTATCTATCTATCTATCTATCACCTCTTTACCTCTCTATCTGTTCTATTTAACTGCCGATTTTCAGCTCCCAAATTTTGCTATTTCCTTTTATCCAATTCCCTCTATGCATGCATATCTCTTTATCTAAACAAATGCCAAAAATTACGAAATTTTTGTGATTATTTTTTGTAACTCGATCACACAGTTCTTGGGCCTGAACTTTATCAATGACAACATCATGTGGTTCTGTCCTGGTGTCAAAAGACTAAACAGACATCCCCTTTGACCACAAGATGACGGGGGCATACCTCTCAAGGAGTATGCACATGCTAAGTCAAGAGAGGAAGTCTCTCCCCCCATGTCTCTTTTGAAAAACAAACAACAAAAACAACTTCCCGAGGAGAGTCCCAGCATCCTTCTCTTTGGGCTCCATTGCTATGGTTGGATTACATGTTGGAATCTATGAGATCTAATATGTAGCATTTTCATGCCCTGGCGTGAGCTTCTATTAGTAGAGAAGAGTGCTTCTCGCAAATGGCAAAATGAGAAGGAATGACTATTACAACACATCTTAGAGTGTTTGTTGTTTGCCTGTGAAAATCTTTATCAATGTTGTATGTAGTGGATACTGATCAGAACAAACCAAAGTTTTATTATTTTTATTTAATTTTTGTGAAAATCCTACATTTGCATAGTCTTTGCATCATCTCCATCCCTCCCAGTCCCCTTCCAACTCCCCCCCCCAATTTCCTGTCCTCTTCCTTGGTTATTATTGTTACACATACATGCATAGCCTTCTTGTGTATTCATGTGTGTGCATATATATGCGCCCATGTTCACATATGTGAGTGCAGTGTATGCTCATGCCTTGGTATATACGTGCCATAGTGCATATGGGGAGGTGAGAGGACAACCTTGAATCTCAGTCATCACTTTCCATCTTGTTTAAGACAGTGTTTCTTGTTCCCTGCTGTGCACACGGGGCGAGCTGGCCCACAAACTTCTGGGGTTCTCTGGTCTTCACCTCCTGTCGCGCTGCCAGAGCACTGAGATTAGAGTTCCACTCTACTGTGTCTGGCTTCACATGGGTTCCAAGGATCCAAAATTGGGGCTTCATGATCACACAACAAACACTTACCCATGGAGTCATTTTCCCAGCTCAAAGTCTTCTTTATAGGAGAAAGATCTGGGTAAGTTCCCTGCCTTCATAGCCCTCCTTTTCCTAAGCATGATCCACATGACATGTTGATCAGAATAAAGCAATTTTGTTTCTGGATTTGTGCAGCCATCCGAGAAGCTCTGAGACAATTTATGGCTCACCCTTGGTAAGCTTTATTTCTCACAGGCTATGTTTTTTAAATGTATTTTACTTCTAGGTTCACTAAGACTCCCTCACCCTTAATTTTCTCTAAATCTTTCTCACAGAATCCTATTTTATTTCATTTTGACCTATTATATGTATTTTTAAAAGTAATCTTATACCTTAAATCCTTTTGAAACAAGGCCAAGTCTAAATAACAATTAATTAACTACCGATGTTTTTATATCCTGGCATTAAACTCTATTTGAGAATTGGGACTATGTGTTGCCAATCTTTATATACCCTGTGTTTCCTTGTATGTAGCAGCACCCAATAAATGTTTGTGGAATTGAATTGATTCATCCCCTGAGCTATCTGACTCTAGCAGTTCTCTAAATGTGGCCTTGCTTTTATTTTCTAAGGTAGCTTATGATTACAGGTACTGACCAATTGATTATGTATACATAGATAACCAGAAACCAGTCAGCCCCAGTCATTTGTTTAAATGTGTGAATTCCTGGACCAGTCCAAGATTATTATATCAAACAAATACTTAAAAAGACTGATCTGATTTGACGAAATAGCAGCTCAGTCAGGCCAGCACACAGCTGCCAGAGCCACACTGGGGCACAACAGCTGGAGACAGACGTAGGAAACTAGAAATTATTCAGTTGCAGCCCCTCCAAACCATGTCTGACATGCTATTTATCTTCCCCCACTGAAACTCTCTCTTTCCAAATAAATGGGTGTGGGTGATAGCTTGGGGGTTGTTTACCTTCTACTGAACAAACAAGTCTGAATTAGGAATTAGAATCAGTGAGTCTAAAATGATGAACATGCTTACCCTGGCATTACTTGGAAAATGGGAAAAATAAATTAGATTACGACTTGGAAGGACTCATTGGTTTGAAGAGCAGCAGGGACTTAATTGCAGGTCTAAAGCAGCACAACTAACCTTTGTCTTCCGCACAAGCTGGGACCTTCCTCAAGGCAGTGGGCAGGAAATGGATCCCTTAGAGGGTGCTGGGATTTGCGGCCAGCCAGGGAAGACAGAAAGCAGGATGAGACCTGCAAGGTACCCTTTAATGACAGGGCGATGTCACATTTTCATGGGCCCCAAGATTATTACCTGGCATCTTGTTGAATGCATTTACCATCTTGGAGAGCTGCTGGGCACATCTTTTCCCTCCTTGGGATATGTTAGGAGCAGCGGACTATGGAGGCTGGGAAGTGAATGAGAGGATTTTTATTTCTTAGGCAGAGTAAACAGGATACTTTATCAACAGCTGTCCTTGATGTGGCATGTTCTTTTGGAATACCACATAATAACATAAAGCAGTTTGCTTGGAAATTCTAATTAAAATGAAGTACTTGTCTCCTGCCTCTGCCAAATGAAAATTATGGACCAAGACTTAGAAACATCAAGAACTCATTTCAACAATGCAACTAGCCTGCAAAGCCCTCTCCCTAAGCAACACAGTCGGCATTTGGAATTATGGGACTCGGTGTGACTATTGGTTCCAGCACTGACTAAAAGTATGTATGCATATGTGTATACAGCTTATAAAGCTAAGGCCTCTGAATGACATTCACATAGCAGTAACTGAACATGTGTTAGTATTGATGTACAATAATATATCACACTCAGAGATTTTTATAATTCCAGCCCCCAGTTACATGGCACAGTCTGACCTTTTAGGTAAAACCACCTTATAATTAGGTCCATTTGTTATTTCAGAAATGACCAATCTGGCTGAGGCCGCAGTTGCCTGCTGCATCATCAATAATCTCCTATATGTTAGTAGGAATTGGCACTTGTTGTCTCCAGATAATTCTTTGTAACCTTGGTGAGTTTTAAAACCAAACTGTATAAGAACCAAAAACTGAAGAGTGTAAGCATCAACTTGGACCAGAGTGAATTTGTTCGACAGGCAGAGTAATATGCCAAAATGATATGGAATGCTATTATACTCTTCACTTACATTTATAACACTGTCTAAATGCCAAGCAGTAAGCATATTATCCATTGTTTTTTTTTTTTTCCAAATGAATTTCTCCATCCAATGTTACCATTTCCACACAACTTAGTGGAAGCACAACTGGAAGAGTTGTATAACTGGCCCCAGGTTCATGCAGGCAAAAAGCTGAACTCAGGGAGCCCATTGCAGACTCTGGGCATTTAAATAGCAATACCAGCACCTAACATGCATATAACACTCACTTTGGGTGAGACACTTGGTGTTTCGAGATCTTGAACTCGATCCTCACCTAACTTTATTAAGTAGCTACTGCAATTAACCTCATTGTTATTGGTGAGATAGAGGAAGTATTCAAAGGTCCACATCATTCCTAAGGGTCATAGACCTGTTAAATAAGAGGGTGGAGTAGAGCCAGAGACTCTTTTTATTCTCTTTACACTGCCATTCCAAACATCTAGCATGTTTTCCTAATACCTCTGCAATAGGTCTGCTTGAGCAACCTTTTATTGGTTTTGAAATTCGGTATTGTATCTTTCTTATTAAAACTATGAAAAGCCATTTTAAAAAGAAAATAAGAAATCTTCCAAAATGTATCCCTTCTATCTACCTCTGCTTCACTTTCATGGATGGCAGCTGGCAGCTGAGAGAAAGAATTCAATAGGTAAGATAGGGTTAGGGCAGTGGGGAATTACTGGACATAGAGATTTGGAAACTATTCTCATTCATAAGTCCCAGGTGGTTTCTCAGCAATAAACGAGTGGCCCTGCCTTAGCTATTACTTAGGCCGCTATGACAGATATTTCTATCTGAGTCTGAGTGATCAGGTGTGTGAACAGTGTTGCTATAACATCTGAAAGCTAGGAAATCAAATAAGACAAATTAATTTTAAAATAACTGTGGTCTCAGAAGGGTCCCCAGAAGGTCAACTAGTGCCAATGGCTACGCCATATGCAAAGCCAAGGAACTCAGAAAGGACTGTGTGGGCAAACCTGGTTCCAGAGGCCCTGGGAGGAGGGACGGGGAAGACAGAGGATGTGTGATAAATGAGACTGGAGATCATCAGTGTGTGCTCAAGGAGTGTGCTGATTCCTCTAATAGTAATGTAGAGACTATAACTAATAAGCCATAAGTCCTTGCATGAACCTCTCCATTATGCAAAATAGTCAAGAGTAAACTAGGAATATTGTCTCTGCTGCTTATTTCTTGAGAGGAAACTGCAGATGTAGAGAAAAGGTTGAAGAAGCAAATATAACTAATGACTTTTCAGATCTTTAATTGTAAAAATGCTGGTAAAATTCAAACCAAAAAACATGTGGCTTCTATATGAATGCATAGAGAAATGTTCTGATGAATATATGTACACATATATATTCATATGGGTATTTTTCTGCTCAGGACATCACTTCTGTTTCCTAGATACTATTGATTTCCATATTCCTTCTCTTGGGTTATAAATTCAGGACATATTTGGACTCATTGATAATAACCATGGCTTATCAGGAACCTACTATACACCAAGAACTTTTAAGATGGTATCACATTTATCCTCCCTGCAAACCCTCAAGGTCCAAAATATTACCACAACTTCACAAGGGAGAAAACTTCAGCTTAATTAACTTGCCCAAGAGCTAAGTGTTAGAACAACTGAGGCATAAACTCGTTTGCTTGGTTCCAAAGTACTGAGCTTGCTGTTTGAAGGAGAAACTTTTCAGAAGAGTACTCTACCTATGAACATGCACAACCATTGGGGGTTCAAGGTTATGTCTGTGGAGCCCCATGAAAGGCAAGTAACCATCCATAGCTATTAGCACTGTAAAAGGAATTCTATTCTGAAAATGTTTTCTAAAGATACACTTGCATGTAAGTTCCAGAATGTTCAGAGTGATCTGAAATAGGAAAAATGCCTAAAACTATAGTAATGAGCAATATGCAAGTGCACTATGACTCCTCTGCAATACAGAGCATAAGACAGCCATTGGAATGAGGTAGTGATATATGTACTAACACAGAATGAAACCTAATGGTCGCAGCCAGTTGCAAAACAATATATGTGGTAAAGCAGCATTCATGTTTTTAAAGATATGAACATATACACATGCATGTTGTAAGATCATAGGGAATGAATCAGAAGACAATATGAAGTTGTTTAAAAAGGACAGAGGCAGAGACAGGGGCTAGAGAATAAGGCAATGTTGAAATTTTACTCAATAAGCTGGTATGAATCTTTAAATATTTCATAGTAAGAAAGTCTTCATGTTAGGAGTAGAGTGATGCCTCAGTGGTTAAAAGCACTGGCTGCTCTTTCAGAGGAC
Source organism: Rhizomys pruinosus (assembly GCA_009823505.1). NCBI lineage: Eukaryota > Metazoa > Chordata > Mammalia > Rodentia > Spalacidae > Rhizomys > Rhizomys pruinosus. The sequence continues at coordinate 1,925,727 of VZQC01000181.1, read as the reverse complement.
CCAGGTTCAGTTCCCAGCATTCAGATGGCAGCTAACAACCACCCCTAACTCCAGTTCTAAGGGATCTGAAGCCCTCTTCTGGCCTCCAAGGGCATTGTACACATGGGTGCACTTACATGCATGCAGGCAAACCACTCGTGCACATAAAATAACAATAAATGAATAATGGAGCTGGAGGGATAGCCTAGTGGTTAAGAGTGCCGACTGCTCTTGCAGAGGACCCGGGTTCGATCCCCAGCACCCACATGGCAGCTGAGAACCGTCTGTAACTCCAATTCCAGGAGAACTCCAGTTCCAGGGGAATCCAACACCCTCTTCTGACCTCAGCTGCATTGCATGACATGGGTGCACAAACCTACATGCAGACAGTACATTCATACACATAAATAAATAAAATTTAAAAAAATAAAAAATAAATGAATAAATAATTTTAAAATAGAATTGCTTAATGTAACTTTAAAATGTATTTTTTTATGTTGTTGCTATAGTCATCTGGCAAATGTATTTATATTTTCATACACTTTTAAGATACACTAGTATATATAAACTATTTTCTCTTTTAGGAGTTTGTAGAATCTTTTCAACTTACCCCCACCCTACAACTTGTTAGTCAATGACTCTACTTTAAGCCTATTCCAACAACTGATTGTTAGTTTATCTTAATAATGATTTCAGATAAATGTCTTGTAATAAAAGAGAAACATCAAGAAACAATAACAAAAATCAGCAATTTTAGGCTCAGAAAATGGAATATGTCACTTGGAAACATAATGCTAATAACTCCAATGAGATAAAAGCAAGAGGGAGATGAAAAGACAGATATGTTACTTTTATTTATTTAATTTCTAGAATATTTTCATGAACTCATTGAGAATTTGTCACAATATACTTTGCTCCTATTTAGCCCTAGCTTACCCCCAACTCTCCCAGATCCACCCCACCTCTCAGAACCCCCACCCAAACTTTTTGTTCTCTTTGTTTTTGTTTAGTTCTTTTTTTTTTTTTGTCTTTAAGAATGCTTTGACTCCAATTTGTGCTGCCCGTATTGTCCTGGGTGTGAGGCTATCAACCAGAGTACATAGACAAACCAGGGGCCACAGCCTTAAAGAAAAAATGAGCCTCCCTTCCTAGAAGCCAGTTGGTCCTCCCTCTCCTAGAAGCCAACTGGTCCTTCCTCTCCTGGAAGCCAGCTGATCCTCCCTCTCCTAGATGCCCATAGGTCCTCAGTTAAGGGTGGAGCCCATGAACACTTTCCCGTTCCAGGCTAGAATATGAACTGGGTTGGTCTTGTGCTGGCATCCAAGGCTGCTGTGGGGTCACGAGTGCAGTGGTCCTGTCTTGTCCAGAGACACTATTTCGCTCAGGTCCTCCCAGCCCTCTGGCACTTTCTTCCCACTCTGCTACGATAATCCTTGAGCCTTGGGGACAGGGGGGTCCTATAGGTGTCCCATTTGTAGCTGAACACTTCACTGACACTTAATCTCTGTACTTTGACCAGTTGTGAGGTTCTGTGTTAACTACCATCCACTCTACAAAGAAACTTCTCTGATGGGATAACTATATTAATCTACAGATTGAAAGATGAGAATTTAGAGGGGAGTTTGATACTGCGTTCGTTTTACAGAGTAATAGTAGTAGGTTCACCCCCGAGTACAGTGAGCTCCCCAGCCATGCGTTCTTGGCCAGATTTACAGTATTAGACATGTGATTCCTCCTCTACAGTGGGCCAATCAGAAAGCAACTCATAACTCACAAAACATTTGTGTCACTATTGAACCCATGGGCATATCTCACCATGCCAGTCATTATTGCAGTTCACAGGGCTCAAACTAAGATGTTGATAGCTTCCCCATCAGCAGCCTTACATAGCACCAGTACTATGAAAGCTAGCCCACAGGAGAAAAGCCTCCTGGTTGGTAACAACTTGAGCTTTTCATGTTCTATGACCACTATGTGGGCTGTCTTCAGCAGGAGGATCTTAGCATCAAGTTCTTATGGGCAATCAAGAACAAGGGCAATAGCCTGCATTGTTTGTGGGTCATCCTTGACTAGCAAACTGAGGGGAGGTATAACACATTTGGCATCAAGAACTGGGTACTGAGCTTTTTATTAGGTAACCAGTATATATATATATATATATATATATATATATATATATATATATCTATCTATATTATAATGAAGCTATAAAATAATAGGTTTCCATATGGAGTTTTCTAATACCCTTAGTGTTCATTATCCCTCCCCAAAGCCCTCAATGCTATCCTCCCACCCCTCTCCCTGCTTCAACTTCCCTCTCCATTATTCTCCTTTTCCCTTTGATATCAGCTGTGTTCCAACCTCCATCTTTTAAGATCTTTCCCCTCCTCACCAATGGTCTCTTTCTAGTTTCCTGGACTTCATAGGTGCTCCAAATTAAACATAAAAACCAAAAGATTTGGGGGCTAGAGAGATGGCCTAGCGGTTAAGAGCGCCGACCGCTCTTGCAGAGGACCCGGGTTCAATCCCCAGCACCCACATGGCGGCTGAGAACCGTCTGAAGCTCCAATTCCAGGAGAACTCCAGTTCCAGGGGAATCCAAGACCCTCTTCTGAACTCCACGGCGTTGTACGACACGGGTGCACAGACTTGCATGCAGACAGTACATTCATACACATACAGAAATAAAAAAAAGAAATAAAAAAATTAAAAAACCAAAAGATTTGTTGCTAAGATCTGCATAAAAGTGACTGCATGCAATGACCAATGTTTTAAAACTTCAGTGGAGTTAGCACTCAGACATCTCTGCTGACTCAAAAAGTATCCATCAGTCCCCAGGCAGTTTCCAAGTTAGGACGCAAGATCAGATAGAATGACTTTTCCAGAAGAAACATTACCTGCTAAGATACACTTGCTCATGCATTCAGAATCCCACTGTATGGGCCTTTGGTCTGCCAGAAAAAGATTTTTCTGATAAGTTTGCCTTCTAGCCTGGGAAGATGTACCCACTAGATAGTCCCCATAACTCTGTAAGTGGGAGTACTGGTGCCAGAGGTAGAATCAGTGTTTCATTGGAAGGTTGTGATGGTCCGTATTGATTGTCAACCTGACAGAATCCAAAATCACCTAGGGAACAAACAACTGGTTTGTCTGTTAGAAAGTTTCCAGATGGGGAGACTGAGGTGGGGATACCCACCCTAATTGTGGGTGTTGCCATTGCATAGCTGGGGCTTTGAACTGAATAAAAGGTGGAAGGTGAGCTGAGCCTCAGCATTTCTCTCTCCCTCCCTCCTTCCCAACTGTGGATGCAATGTGGCCAACCACCTTCCAGTCCTTCCTCCGTACCTTCCCCGCCATGATGAACTGCACCCTCCAACCAAAAGCGACAATAAATTCTTCTTTCCTCAAGTTGCTCTTGTCAGGTATTTTGTCACAGCAACATAAAAGGAACAAATACAGAGGTCACGGGACAAGGCCAGGCGTATCATTTTACATTGACCAAAAAGAAGGAAATGAGGCTTTTTACAGCTATGCCAACGGCTGACATCAGATCTGTTATAGCATTACCCAAGTGACAATCCAAATTGACTGAAATATGGCTGAAATGACCAGGCTGCTGGGGCCACTGTCTCATTATTCTGGTAGTGCCCACATGACCTTTAACAACATGCAGTCAGTGTCATCTCTGTCTCACGAGCATCACATGGTGATGGCCATTAGTTTGCAGTTATGAAAATATGTCTGGATATCTGACAAGTTTTACATACAAATTAAAATAATCACAAGACTTCAGGCTGGTGGCTGCTCCCAAAATAATGGTCCAGCATGATATTATAACCCATGATGACATTTTCCTGTTAGTCCCTAAAGTGATGGAGAAAAAATATATGTGTAATAATAGTTCCTTTTGCTTTGACAATGGGATATCTGAACCAACAAATACAGTGTGTCATTTCAGATAGTCTTCGGCAGCACATAAAGAAGCTGGTTAGGTTCTCCCTCGGGGATTAAAGACTTACATATGAAAACATCTCACTCGACACAATTCTAACACATCATGCTTATTACCCCTCAAATTTGGCTTTTGTTTGGTTTGCTAATTATATTTCCTCCTAATCTGCAATTATCAATTTTCCCATCCTGTTTTACTTTATCCTATTATCCATGTAAGTATCATCTATTTAAGATTATTACCTCATGGAGAGCCACTGTCAGCAATATTTTTACACTGCATGCCAGAGGGAAAGCATTTGAAGAAAGGAGGAGCACTGAGGAACGGAATGGGCAGTGGTTGCTTGGTTCCTAGACGGGATTGCTAAGACAGGACCTCAGTCTCCTCCTGCCAATCAAAAGGAGGCGTCTCCAGGCACTACCTAGAGGTGAAGACCCAGGAAGACAGAACAAAGGGTGAGGGCTGCAGAGACCCGGGAGCATCTTGAGCTAGAGTGCAAGGCAGGATACCATCGCGTCCTGCTTCAAACACAGCTTCTGCGGGCTGCCACAGAGCCCAGGCCCTGCTGTTCTTATCTGTTTTGTGCAGTACTCAACAGCATGTCCGGCAACCAGGGTTTGTTAAAATACCTATGACGATGGTAAACACAGATTAAAATAAAGTGCTGCGGAGCCAACCCTATTAACTCACCTCCAGGTCCTCGCCCTGGTGGAGAATCCAGGCAGAACAAATGGCTCTCGAAGCTCCAAGCCAAAAACCCCCAGTGGGAAGACTTGGGGATCAGCGTGAGCAGAGGAATTAACCACGTACTCCCTTTAATGTTCATCAGAACCGAGCGCTGCCAATTTACAACACTTCAGCACTTCGGGGCCCCTCAGAGTCTTTCCAATTATGCTAGCGGGGAGGTGACTGGCCTGTGGTCCCCATGGTGAGATTGTGGAAGCAGAACCGGAGCCCAGAGTCCTGGGGTTCCAAAGCGCCTGTCCTAATGAAGTGGCATTGTTCGCTCCATTCTGCCTGGCCACGACCCCTGCACCCGCTTAGCATTTCCTCCACTGGTTCCCCGCTCTCACACCAGAGAGGAGAAATAGAGCATTCCCGCAGCCAGATCCGGGAGCAAAGTGTGTGTAGCCTTATATTTCTAGTTAAAAAGCAATAAATCTTAAGTCAGGTAATGAATTCCATTCTGAGTAATTTCATTATGGACATCTATTCAGAGTCTACACAGCACAGGCAGGATGACTGGAAAAGCTAGCATAATGTGCTGGCTTTTTTCCCTGTGCCAAATTAACAGTGAAGGCCTTTTAAGGGATGCTTCATTTAGGCTCTCTTATTATCAGAAATATTATACAAACTGGAGGAGGGGGGCTTGAGTGCAGTTGGACTGCTGAGATGGCTCTCAGTGTTGGATCAATGGCTGGCAGGAGTCCACCATTAAAGCTCTGAGCTGCAGTGTAAGCCGAACACCCAAGGTCCAGCTGTTCTCTGCTAGAGTCTAGAAAAGGAAAGCGTGTGTGAAGGAGTGGGCAGGGATGGTGGCAAGTAGATTTCCCTGAGACTGACTTCTGTAAGCCCTGCAGAACCAAATGGGGTGTGTTCATGCACAATCACTTTCACTGGATCTCACCTTCAGTTATCAGCTTGTTATTCCTACTGCCTATTCAATTATGCCACCACTCTATAACCTTAAATTGTTCACTCTGGAATTCTACATGCTTCCCAACGTTAATATATGTATCCATCATCTGGGGCTCTAGTTGAACTGCAGGTCTGATGCTGTAGCTGGGAGGTTTGGGACCTGAGACTATTCACGTGTGATGAGTTCCCCGGGTGGACCACACTTGGAGTAGCAAGACTTGAGAATATACTAATTCCCAAACGTTGACTTGCATGAGAAACAGATTCTAGACCTCACCCTGAGTTTCTGACTCTGTAAGTCTGGGACAGGGTCCAAGATTTGGATTTCCCATAAGTTCTCAGTCATGCTAAGGCTGCTAGTTGAGAGTTGTTGCTCTGGAGTAATGAATCTCAAATCTTGCCTGCATATATCTATCAACTAATTAAAAACAAGGAGACACAAAAACAGATTCTTCTTCCTTGCCCCAGCCATGACTCGTGAAATCAGTATATGGGGATGGAGTCCCAGGACCAAAACCCTTCCCTGCTCCTTAACTGATCTATAAATATGCATTGAGATCCTCTGCTCTGAACCTTGGCTTCCAGATAACTTCTCTAAGGGAAAACTGGAAAATAGGGCCGTGCACTCATCCTCCAATTTGCATCGTACTGTCCTATTGGGGAACGTGGCTCTTCGCTGGGTCCCCCCCCCCCCCCCCCCCCCGAGATAACCTTTTCTGTGTACTCTCAAACCCTGATTGGTCTTTCTTGGTTCATCTCAGCCTCTCCCTCTTTCATTATGCCTTTCAGAGGCTCACAGGGAGCTGGGAAAGTTTCTTACATGGGCTTCTTTTAAGCTCAGTTTCCTGATTCCAAGAATGATTCAGTCTCACTCCCTTCTGCAGGTCCCCACAGTCTCCTTAGCAGCCCCTGTAAAGCCTCTGTCTGCACTGGGCTGACTTGTGGGGAGGAATTAGATCGTGCACATCCCCCTGCCCCTCCCAAAGCTTTGGAGATTCATTTCCTCTCCTGGAAGTAAGTCCTTTCCTGGTATCTATTGGATTCTTCTGCCTGTGCCTCCATTGACCTCGGCATGTCTCAACATATGCCTTCTTTCCCAACATTGTGCTATTTGAGTTGTCTTAACCGTTCCTAATGACACTGCCCTTTTTTTTCATTTTTTATTTTTTATTTTTGTATGTGTATGAATGTACTGTCTGTATGTAGGTTTGTGCACCTATGTCATGCAATGCCGCAAAGGTCAGAAGAGGGTCTCGGATTCCCCTGGAACTGGAGTTAAAGAAGGTTCTCAGCTTCCATGTGAGTGCTGGGGATCAAACCTGCCCTTTTTAAAAAATAAAATTATTTTAATTTAATTTTATTCACTTTTTATTGAATTTGTGTGAATTTCATATAACATATTTTGATCCCCCTCCCCTGTGTGTGTCCCCTTCTTTGCCCCATTAAATTTCATGTACTTTAATATCTATATCTCTCTATATAGATAGATAGATGATAGATAGATAGATAGATGATAGATAGATGATAGATAGATAGATAGATAGATGATAGATGATAGATAGATAGATAGATAGATAGATAGATAGATGATAGATAGATAGATAGATAGATAGATAGATAGATAGATAGATAGACAGATATTCCTATCAGGTCAAATTTATGTCCCAAATCCCTTCAGTGTGGGTCCATTCACTGGAGCCTGTTTAACCTACCAAGCATCTCACTCTTAAATGAGACTGACTGTCTCTGTTCCAGCAGCCATCAGTTGTCAATACCTCCTCAAGCAGGGTTGGGGCTTCTTACAGACTTCCCCATGTCTATGCTGGGATTTTGTGTGGCTTGAGCTTAGGTGGGACTAGCACATGCTATCACCATTGTTGTGAGTTTATTCTGACCAGCTCTCTGGAAAACTCTGTTTCTTTGTGGTCACCCAGCACCTCTGGCTCTTATAAGTCCTTCTCACCCAACTTCTCTCTTCCACAATCATCTCAGAGCCTGGGGAGGCAGAAATTTAATATAGGTGTCCTTTCAGCGGTAAGCAGTCTGCATTATTGAACTCTTATTCACTCACTCTGGTCAGCCGTGGTTCTCTCCAACACAGCCTTTTTGAGCATAGCTACTTCAAATGTGTTGCATAGACCAGCAGCATTGGTATCACCTGCAAATTGTCAGAAAGGCAGGGTCCATCCAGAATCTGCATTTTAACATGATATGCATACTCACTGATTTCAGAGAAGCTTTGATTTCTGAGATAAAATAGCAAAATAAGGCTGGGCGTGGTGGTGCACGCCTTTAATCCTAGCACTTGGGAGGCAGAGGCAGGCGGATCCTTGTGAGTTCAAGGCCAGCCTGGTCTACAGAGTGAGTTCCAGGACAGCTGGGGCTACAGGGAGACCCTGTTTTTAAAAAAAAAAAAAAAAAAAAAAAAAGCAAAATAAAAGAATGGGTTCTGATCATAAATTTCTTTTAAAATGGATTTTTTTTTACATTTTATTTGCTGTGAATGGTTTGCTTGCATATGTAGGTGTACCTATGCCTGCAATGCCTGCAGAAGTCCTACGAGAGCGTCAAATGCCCTGGAACTGGAGTTACCTGTGGTTGTTAGTGCCATATGGGTGCTGGGAACAGAACCTTTCCTCTGAAAGAGCAGCCAGTGCTCTTAACTGCTGAGCCATCTCTCTAGCCTTGGTTTATTTATATTTATTTTATATGTATGAGCGTTTTGCCTGCATATCTCTATGCATAGCACATGTGTGACTGGTACTCTTAGAGGTCAGAAGAGTATGTCAGATCAGGAGCTGAAGTTACAGGCAGTTGTGAGCTAAAAACTGCACCTAGGTAGTGTTTGCAAGAACAGCGAGTCTCTTAACTGCTGAGACATCTCTCTAGCTTTAATCTTAGAGCTTTGAGCTTTGGATCTTGGGTGAATTTCACTGTAGTTTCCCCATCTCTGCACTGGGAATAACAGTCCTCACCTTATGAATATACAGCAGCATTAACTGAAGTAATGTAAGTAAACCCCTCAGAACATTACAAGCACTCAATAACACAGTATCAGCTATCATTACTCAATTAAAACTGTTAACTTTAATTGAATTTTAACTGCCACCTACAATAGACAAGACAATGAAACACAATTCTGCAAGGATTTCAGAAACATGAACTATAAAAGGTAATAAGTAAAAATATTTTAAAACCCTTTAGCAAACGGTTAAGGAGCATGCAGAATGATTTCTGTGTTGAGCCTTCAGCTATCTGGTGGTTGGAGCCTTTAAAATTACCATCCCCCAAGATTTTGCTGTGTCACCAGGTTTTCCTCTACTGCGCAGTTCTCTCAGGCTGCCTTTATCCTGCTCCACCTAAAGAACAACTTCATATAGTGAATTTTGTTTCTCAGAACCCCAGATCTCCTGTTGCCTTCACAGTTACCTCAGCGGCCATAAAATGCTCGCCTTGCTTGGCTGAAAACTATGCACACACTGCCCCCTAGGGGATCTCCTCTGTCATCACTCTCAAGAACAAGAAAAAATCCCTTGCTTGTATGTAGCCCGGCTCAGAGGAAAGGCTCTGAAACCTGGATGCACAACAGGGCTCTAAAACCAGCACACCACGCCACTGTGCATGTTAAGCAATCACCATCGGCACCACTTTTGCACTTTGATAGAATCTGTGAAGAATGAGCTAATATCTAATACTAGGGCTTTTTTCTCTCAAAATGTTAGAAATAAAGGTGTTGACAATAATGAGTCTGGAACGAAAATTGATATAAACATGACTCATTCTTGTCCCACAAAGCTTAAAATGTTGGATTAGTCATGGGACGGCATTAGAAACTCAAGAAATTTGTTCAACAAATGTCAATTGAGCAATTACTGTGTACCAGGCAGTGTTCCTACACCCGGATCCCTGATCTCACATGGGTATCATTCTAATTCATGTCTGTGACCATCCACTGTCACCTTCAAGCTGCCTGCCTGGCTTTCTGTGAACTTTCCGAGGCTCTGGGGAGGTGTTGATTTGCCTTGGAACAGAAGATAAAGGGCAATTGCACTCTGGTCACTGCAAAAGTATCTCATATGTTCACCCCATCTCTTTCACGCTACCTAATGGGTTTGTTTCACATTTTTTTCTTCCTTTTTGTTTTACTGCTTATTGTGGTGTTTTAGGTTGTTTGCATGTTTTGTTTACTTTGTCTTTGAGTGCTTCTGGCCTCATTCTGAGCCAAATACTGGAGGGATACCAACCGAGTAAAAGGCAGTCCCAGCCCCTGGCCCAATCATGACCTCTGTCCTCATTTTGTTTTGTTCTGTGTCACCTATAGCTCTTGGCAGTGCTCCTATAGGTATTTTTCTGATTTTCCTTCTCTTAAACTTAGGAGAAAGTCACAGCTTCTCAAAGTGAGAAATTAACATTCAATAATATACAGGTTGCAATGTGCCAGGAAAGATAATATCTAATTTGAAGGGGAAAAGAGAACATTTATATATGTATATATATATGTATATGTATATGCATATACATACATATATAGAGAGATAGTATATACACACTGTGGTGTATAACTGTGTGTCTATATAATATATATTGATATGTAATAAGAACAAAAGCCTTGTTATATGTCACGAAATCTAGTCTTTATTTTATATCTGGAGTAGAGGAGAGATAGTGATGTAAACTCTGTCACTGTCCTCATTCTAGGTCCTTCTGCTAGTCTCCTAAGCATCCTTCCTGCAACTTCTAATTCCCTCCTCGTCAGCACTTCGGAGGAAGCGTTCATTACCTCAGCCCCTTGCTCTCAGTGTCTCTTGGACATGGCTCCATTGCCTGAGCCTTACCAAATAGCTGGTGGTCTGGGCTTGGGGGAGCACTGTGCACCCTTCCTAATCTTTGAGCCCTTGCTGGAACAATGATTGAGCAGATAGTGAGGTTTGAGAGTCCAGTCCAGCAGGGCCCATGTGCCCGCATCCTTAGTGATTCTGTTGGTCACATTGTCCTGCTCCTTTTTCAGGATTCTCTGGCGATGGAACTGAAGAGCGGCACTGACAGGCCATCTTCCACCACACAGTCCCAGTCAGTTCCAGCTATGACCTTTCCCTCAAGCCCCCAGTAAGGAGCCACTAATGGTATTCTGCTGTGTGTTTCGCCTTGCCAGCCTCTTCTCTATGGAACTTGTAAGACTAGAAGAGCATTGGATAGAGCTGAGCATGGTGGTGCATGCATTTAACTCAGCTTTCAAGAAGTGGAGGAAGGAAAATCCTGAGTTTGAAAGCAGCCTGGTCTACACAAGTGGGACCTTGTTTCAAAATATGCCAAGGACTTGGGATGTACTCAGTTGAAGAGTGGTTACCTAGCACACAGAAAGCTCTGGGTTCAGTGCCCTGGCACTGATAAATAACTGACAGTTATGTTTATGGAACATTGACTGTTTGCCAAGCACTATGCATTTTTGAACTTTTACCTAAATAATAATCCTGGTTTCACATTGAGAGACAAGAGTCTTATAGAGCCATGTAAGTTGTTCAGTGTCATACAGCTCAGCATAATGACAATAGAAGTTAAACCCAAAGAGTTTAATGCCAAATCCTTTATCTACTTGCTATGAAGCTTCCTCTTAGGGTAAGGCTCCTTATTGGAGGCTTTCCTGTCTCCTTATTTGGAGAGTAAAACTAATAACTCACTTTAATATTTAAGGAAATTTCTTATAATGTAAGTTAGGAGCGGGGCCGACGGCTGGATAATTGTTTCTCTTTTCTCTCGTCTTCCCTATGTCTAGAGTTTAGAGCGGCCCCCTGCACCCCCCCCCCCGCCTGGTGTATTATGAGTCTAGCCCACAGGATCCCCTTCTACCACCTTTACCATCAAGGCAAACGCCAACCTTCAGCTGCGGCTTCTTGGCTCCAGACAGGCAGCATGCTGAGTGCCCCACGAGCTAACAGCAGGGACAGCGCCACAACCGAACACTTAAAGTGCCTGTCAGTGCTTCCCTAACAAATGGCTTCATTTCGACTCTCTCTCCTACAGGTCAGCTGTTCTGTGTCCACCCGAGGCTGCTAAAGGCCACCTCCTGCACTCTCTTTCCTGTTCTGGCAAATGACACTGAAATGAAAGGGTAATGAGGCAGGAGGAAGCCAACCAGACAGGAAAGAAACCTGCTCTCCCCGGGTGTGGGTGCCTATGGAAGAGTTTGGGAAAACCATTCGTCCTCTCGGAGAGCACTTACTCGATACCATCATGGCTAGAAATTATTTTCAATCTCATTAGTGGGAAGGAAGGCAAGGATTCATTTCAGAATGGAGTTTAAGGTAAGATGACAGTGGGGTGTGGCCCTTTGACAAGGGTCATGGGTGATGTAAGAGGAATTCTGGTCAGGATTTCCTGGAGCAAAGGCAGAGTTGATGAACCTTATTTTTGGAGAGTATTGATATTTTTAGTGAAAGTTCAGCAGCTTTTCCATTTTTGGGGGTGTGGAAGGAGAAGAGATGACTTCCTGAAGCTAGTCATTTCCTCTGCTGGGAAAGAGATTTAGAGGTGCTTCTGTGTCACAGGAAGCGCCTGGCAATGGTAAACACTGCTGACATAATGGGAACATACACTGCTGATGTGTCAGATCACACACGCCTTCCTGGCCCCTGGACCAGGTGAGTGGAAGATGCTTCCTGTTTTTGGCTCTAGGAAGATCTTTCCACATCCAGGACCTGCTCTGGAAAATAAATCATAAGAAATGTTGCAGTAACCAGTCATTGCTATAGACACCAGACAGTACATTGGTAGCAAGAATGTTGAATGTGCCCTGACAGCTCCCAGAACTGCTGAGTCATCCTTCCTTATGCAGGCTGCATGCAGAAGCCAGTCACGTTTGGTTGCAGTACCATAACGCAGTAATAATCCTCAAAAACTTGCCTGCCAGAAATGCCCTTGTGCCTAGATCACATCCATTCTCAAGTCTGTTCAGCCCATCCCACTGATTTCACCTCTGAAATATCCGATGAATCTGGTTCTTCCCCTCTCTATCTGTGATTGGCAGTGATCCCCATCTTGGCGTGTATGGATTGGTGTATAGCGTGATCTCCCTGACAGTCCTCTCTCCTGTGTGGTCCCTCCTCCACATTCCTGGAAGTGGTCTTTGCAGTCTTAGGAGACAAAGAAAAACCTTGCCACCATTTCCTTCTTCCCTTGTCCATAACAGACACTGCTAATTGCCCGTGGCACTTCAACTGCCAAACCAAGCCATAGGTGACCACACAGTCTTTCTTAACGCTGTCCTTCAGCTCTCATGACCAATCAGTTGGAACTGGCATTTGACATAAAGTCAATTTGCCATGTTGGTGCTCATGATCTCTTCCTGAAAACTAAATCTGACTCTGCGTCTTCCCTGATGAGAGACTTTCTGTCACCCTGGAGCCTTCACACTGCATCCCAAACTCCCAGCAGTGACTGGACCTTTCAACAGTCTGACTTCTCCCTCTACGGCTCCCACTTCCTTATACACAGACTCTGATAGACTTCTTACTCTTTTGAAAACACACCGTGCTTTTTGTGTAACTCTTTGCACAGGGCATTTTGCTTTCTAGATTATCTTTTATTTTGCTTATCTGCAAAATTTCACTTATTTTCTTCAGCCTTCATATTCCTATTCCTCGCATCTCCATGGTTCTGCTGGCAAAATTATCCTCTCTATTCTCATAGATTTCTTCTTTTATCTCTATTAAAGCCTGTACTAAGCTGGGTATGGTAGTGTTCATCCATAATCCAGCCCTCAGGAGGCAGAAAAAGAGGGACTGTGAGCTCCAAGCGCTAGGCAAGCTCTGGCCACATACCAAGACTCTGTCTCAAAAACAAACAAAAAACATACATCACCATGCTGTATGCATTTCTTAATATATTGTGGTTACTTGCGTAATCCTTTGCACTATAACTGTGGTCATGCATCTGCTCATTAATTTTATGCATATATAGACCAGATGTACAATGAGCATTTATTGAGTGACTAAATGATATTTCCCATACTCATCTGAGACACCTTCAGTCTTTGGATCCCTATGGTATCTTCTTCATTAATATAAGTAGTAGATCTGGGTATCCCAGAATTCCAAGGGACACACAGATGTCCACTTCCTCCAGAGGCTGTCAATCTTCTGACCTCTTCCTCTGTACCTGAGGTCCCGCCCCCATGGCTGTAAACAGGTGTGCCTCAGTTGCCACCTGGCTTGCTACTGCTGTTGTCGCTACTCCACCACGTGCCGACAGGCAGTCCGCCCTGGCAATTCCTGAAGTAAATTATGTTCCTGGAGTGACTCAAGTCTCATGTGCCTGTCTTTTATGAGGGTTTGCGCCGTTATAACCTAACAATAAGAAGCTGTGAGTAGGAGTTATGTCTTTGTTCCAAGTCTTATTGGAACATAAAATAAGTTATTTTTTCAAGCATTTATCAGATAAATAATTCTACATAAATCATATATGATCACATGATTTTTAGTCGTAGCTTCTCCCTCATTTTTGTTTGCCTTTCTGTCTCTTCTCATTGGGTGAACATCAGCCATGGTTTACTTGAGCCTAGCTCAGTAAAAAACAATATTCTGCAAGCCAGGATAGTTGGCCACCCTCTACCTTTGTACCCTACGCTTTTCCTGTAATCAAGTAAAAGTTCCACTCTCTGATCGTCTGCCTTGCTCCGTTATTTTACAAAAACAAGATTATATTCAATTATATTATAGCATGTTGTATCCAATTTCCCCCAGTGTGACTTGACCATTATCATATGTTAAGAAGTTAACAGTTGGGTTAAGAGTACTAACTGTTCTTATAGAGGACCCAGGTTTGGTTTCCAGCACCCACATGACAGCTAACAACTATCAGAAACTCCTGTTCCAGGGGATCCAATGCCCTCTCATGACCTCTGTGGGCACTGCACAACACAGGTACACTTATATACATTTGGGTAATATACCCATACACATAAAAAATAAAAGAAGTCATGAGTTATAGCAGTAGTTTTTTTTTATTAATTTCATTTATTTCTGTATGTGTATGAATGTACTGTCTGCATGCAGGTCTGTGCACCCGTGTCGTGCAATGCCGCGGAGGTCAGAAGAGGGTGTCGGATTCCCCTGGAACTGGAGTTCTCCTGGAATTGGAGTTTCAGACGGTCCTCGGCCGCCATGTGGGTGCTGGGGATCGAACCCGGGTCCTCTGCAAGAGCGCTCGGCGCTCTTAACCGCTAGGCCATCTCTCCAGCAAAAGAAATCATGAGTTATAGCAGTAGTTTTTTTATTGGTTGCATAATACTATGTGCTTGAATATTCCATAGGATTTCATCAATAGATATTTAATTTTTTTTTAAAGCCTCCCTGGCCAACAGCTCCTGGTAGAGCAGCCCAGAGCTGGCAATGAAGCCTTTATCTACCAGTGCTTTTTTAAAATTTATATTTATTTTTTATATGTGTACGAATGTACTGTCTGCATGCAGTTTTGTGCACCCGTGTTGTGCAATGCCACAGAGGTCAGAAGAGGGTGTCGGATTCCCCTGGAACTGGAGTTCTCCTGGTATTGGAGTTACAGTTGGTTCTCAGCTGCCATGTGGGTGCTGGGGATCGAACCCGGGTCCTCTGCCAGAGTAGTCAGTGCTCTTAACCGCTAGGCCATCTCTCCAGCCCTATATTTAATTTTATTTCACACTGATATATCATATGTATGTATATGTATTTGTATGTGTGTACATGTATATACCATGGTTTGTGTGTGAAAATCAGAGGACAATTTTCACAAACTGTTTCTTTCCTTCTACCCTGTGGATCCCAGGGATCAAATTCAGATTTTCAGGCGTGGTGGCAAGTACCTTTATGCTCCAACCCATCTTTGTGGTCCTGGACATTTTTGTTGTTGTTGTTTCCAAGGGTTTAAACAAAATTTTTTTGATTGCTAATTTAACCAATAAAACAAACACATGCATATATATCTTCATATTTTTTTTGGTCGTTTTGAGACAGGGTCTCCCTTTAGTCTCAGCTGGCTGGAACTCACTCTGTAGACCAGGCTGGCCTTGAACTCACAGAGATCTGCCTGTCTCTGCCTCCCCAGTGCTAGGATTACAGGCATATGCCACCACTCCCGGCTTTATGAGATACATTTTCTTTGTTTTTTGTTTTTTTTTTTTTGAGAAACATTTTCAAGAATGGGAGTGCGTGTGGAGGCCAGAGATGGACGTTGGCGTCTTCTTCCATCTCTCCTTATCTTTTCTTTGAATCTAGGTCTCTCACTGAATCTGGAGCTGGAATGGCAGGCTGACAAGCTCCATGGATCCTCCTGTCCCTGCATCTGAGCAGCAGGGTTCCGGGCATTGCTGGGCCCCCCAGTTAGGTGGAAGTTGGAGATGGAACTTGGGCCCTCAGCCTTGTCCAACAAGCCTCGGGAGTTCTCTCCAGCCCTTCCTTGTTGTTTTTATATCTTTGACTACTAGTGACTTTGAGCAAGTAAACAGTATATTTGCCTTGCAGATTTGTTCTTAAGTAATTTGTCTTTTTGTCTACTTGTCTCTTTTTATCATTATTTCAGAGTTGGAATTGAATTTTATCCATTTTTCTGATGGCTTGTTTGGAGTCTTCTGAGTGATCTTAAGAGCTTTTCGTATGTTATGGGCAGTAACTATCTCGAATACGGTTCAAGCATTTTCCCCATCTCTGACTTTTGTCTTGGCTTTATTCATTAGCTCTTTGCCATGCATGCTCTCTACATTTACAGATTCAGATAGTCCTGACCTTCCTTATCTACTTTCTGAATTCCCAGTCTTTGTTAATTTGCAGGTTATATAAATATTCTCCTGTAATTCCTTAAAATATGTATGTATGTGTACTTTTTTCAATTTTTGTCTCGTAGAACTTGACTTTCTTATAGCTGAGTCTTATCTGGTCTTTTTTTTTTTTCAAAGCCAATTTTTATTGAAGCTTTGTGCATTTCATACAAAATTTCCAATCAAATCTAGACCTGTGCCCCCTTCCTTGCCCCCCCACCCCACCAGAGCTCATGCATTCTGTCAAACATGTTTTTCATCTTTTTCTCAGTCTCTCTCAAAATTCTCAATGCAGAAGTTTGCTGTTTTGAGCAGAAGTTCACCATTTCAGTCAGTTAGTTGACCCAGTCTTGTTGTTTTTATTGTTGTTGTTGTTGTTGTTATTTCTTCCAATTTGCATCACTCCAAAATATGCATATATGCATGCCACATGCATGCATCATAGGTTTTAGCATCTTTGGCTTATGATTTTTTTTCTTTATTAGGCTGAAAGATGTCATGTTTGAAGGCTCCTCCTTGGCAAGCCCAAACAAACATCAGTTCTGCCCTTGTGCTCCACTCTGGGGTTTTCCCTTCCCATGGTCACCAAATGAGGTCCAGTAAGCACTGCATCCTGTCTTGATCTTCCTGTACTGGTCTCCATGATACAGCCTGGGTAGTCCAACGATGGCAGTCTATACTCTGAAGAGGCTGAAACCTCAGTAGTAGCTCAGTCCACAAGTTGGATGTCTCAACAGTCCCCATCTGGCACTTATCTGGTCTTATATTTAATGGACCTAAGTAGCACCAGATTTTCCACATTCATTGTGACAGGCAGTTGTAAGGACTCTTTCCAGGTATCTAGAGACCCAGGCAAATCTGCCTAAGCTACCCCCTTCTTCTTATACGTTCACCAAAGCTAAGCCCTATCAAGCTCTCTCAGTAGTGAAAATAACTCTGTCTTACATTGTTAAATCACATTTGGGCCAATGAAACAGAAATAGTTTAAAAACAAGCATTGTGCCACACAATATTATATATTTATTTTTGGTGTAGGAGTGGAACCCTGGCCTCATGAATGCTAAGCATATGCTGTAGTCCTAACTCACATAATATTTATTTCTGAAGTTTAATTACTTAGCTTCTATTCCTTTCTCTCCTTTCTGAAAATGATATTCTATCTTGCCCAGAGACAGATCTCCTTTATCCACTCTCTGTTCTGGGCTTCCTGTTACAGTTGATGCCATGTCCCTTCCCAGAGTGTGAAACGAAGGAGCATTCCAGAGCCAGTCAACCATCGCCTGCTTCTGACCATCAGGGTGGCTCAAGGAAGTACACCAAGAGCCAATGGGACACAGAGGGTATTTTTCCAGGGCTTCCAGGAAAGTGAAATTACAAGTCCAAGTATCTCTGAATAGACACTGATACACTACCACGGTACTGAATAGACTCTGCTATACTACCACAATACATTACAGGCTATATTGGTTCCAATCGGCCTGTTAATAAAAAATAGAGTCAAGAAATGAAAGGTAAAATGTGTTCAAAGTATATTTCATGCATGCAAAGAAAGTCAAAATAAACCTGTGACTTTTTATAACTAATAAACACTAATAAAAATAGCAAGTAAAAAAAAAAAGAGAGAGAATGAAACCAGTCCATGATCTTGGTATCTAAGTGGCAGATGAAACTTCAAACTTGGAATGAAATGAATTTTTTTGTCTGCTTAATTAAATGAACCAGAAATATTCTCCTATTATAAAAGTTATTTTGGGCTGGAGAGATGGCTCGGTGGTTAAGAGCGCTGACTGTTCTTGTAGAGGACCCAGATTCAATTCCCAGCACCAACATGGCAGCTAAGAACCATCTTTAAGCCAGGCTGGTGGCACACACCGCTAATCCTAGCACTTGGGAGGCAAGGCGAGGCAGGCGGATCTCTGTGAGTTCAAGGCCAGCCTGGTCTACAGAGTTCCAGGCCAGCTGGGGCTCCAGGGAAACCCTGTCTCAAAAAGCCAAAAAATATAAGTTATTTTAAGGCCAGCTATGGTAGTGTGCATCTTTATTTTTTTTTTAATCAGGGAAATGGTTTCTTTTTATTCCATTCATGATCAATTGGAACTTTTGCTCATGGCTTGTATAGTAGTGTGCATCTTTAATCCTAGCACTTCGGAGACTGAGTTCAGGGCCAGCCACCTAAACTAATGGGGAGATAGTCAGACTCTGTCTCAACAGCAACAACAACAAAAATTTTTAAAAAGTAAAGAAAAAAGTGGATCACTTTTTAAAAAGTGCAACTAAGAGTCTTTCTCTTCATCTATAATAATTTAATCATGCTTCTTAAAGAATTCTCCATATAAAGTAATTTCCCAATTATCAACAATGGTGAGGTATTCTAGTTTGAGCACAAATCACCTTCATTCATCACAGTGACTGAGACAAGTCCAGAGGCATTGGTGAGCCAGTGTGCGAAGCTTGCCCTTGCAGAGACAGGGTTCAAGTTTTCAGAGAGAGGTCTACTTGAAGAGTGACGGAGCCAGGTATAGACACTTGGCCTGGTTAGGGTAGAGTAAATCTTTGCATGGGGTTGCCCCTAGTACCGGATCCTTCAGAGAAAGGAGACCCTGTGTAAAAATTGAAAGAATTCTTTACTATAAATCAAGACACCTTAACATCTTTTAGTACTGTTTATGGCCTATGGGACAGGAACAGTGATCAGTTTGACATCTCCGGAATTTGAGAACACCATATAGAATCTTTTTTGGGTGAAGCATCTTTTTTTGAGACAGAGTCTCCTTGTAGCCCCAGCTTGCCTGGAACTTACAGAGATCTGCCCGCCTCCGCCTCTACCTCTGAGTGCCAGGATTAAAGGTGTGTACCACCATACCTATCATGAGAGGTAGAATCTTTAAGGGCAACATTGTCTATAGAAATCAGGGGTCTCTCTGCTTCCCGTGCTCATTGTGAGATGTGACCCTCCGCTTGCTGCTCCAGCCCCGGCCACCATGCTTCCCGCCACAATGGACTCTGATTCCCTGGAACTGTCAATCGTAAGCTCAAATAAATTCTTCCTCTTATTAAAAAAAAAAGAAATCAGGGGTGCACTGTGGGCAGAAGGGTATGGTAGACTGTAACAGAACCAGCAGGAAGACCCACAGACGCAGCAGCTCCACAGCTGCAGAGGAGGTGAGTTCAGAGAAGGAACAGTAGGTGCCGTAAGATAGCTCAGTACACTTCTCATAAACCTATCAGATACCTCCTGGAGGCTCTATGGAAATTTTTGAATGGTGGGGAAGGGGAAGGGAATGAATTTAGAGAGACCTGCAGTTCTGCATTGGTAGATGGGAACACGACCTCCCAGAACAGTTTAGCATCATAAATGAGCTATAATGAGAGGTCATCACATGTTGTGACTTTGCCAGGCTACTGGTGGCACTGAGCCTGTTTCTCCCCTGGCTTGCTTTCTTACCCACATCATCTTGCTGACATCCTGTCTTCTTGATAATAATGTCTCCTGTGATGTGTCAACTAGGCAGAACCTAACAACCCCTGCCTATATTGCTATAACACCTTTTAAAATTTATACTCCTCACACTTATCCATAATTGGCATTTACATGTCTCCCCATCACACTCTGAAGAACTTGTGTTCATAGCACATGTTGCCTGAATGAGTGAGATAATTGACACATAGTACACACTCAATAAATATTGAATTATCAAATGATGAAAAGCAAGAATAGCTGGGATGTAGCTCAGCTGGTAGAGCACTTGCGTAGCATGCGCAAAGCCCTGGGCTCAATCCTGAACACTACATAAGCTGAGGATGGCTCTGCACATCTGCAATCTCAGCACTAAGGAAGAAGAGGTAGGAGGATCAAAAGTTCAATGTCATTCTTGGCTACATAGCAGTTCAAAGCCAGCCTTGGACACTTGAGACCCTGTTACAAAATAATAAATAAATAAACAAACAGTATTCTCCATCTCTGACATAGAGTCTGGTACACTGCTACATCATTTCACTCCTAAGAGTTTTGTGGGTTCAATACTGAAGTTTTCTTACTGTTTCTGTTTTACTAGAAAACGCTTAGGTTTTCTCTATATGCATGTGAAGACATTTGAGTACGTGCTTTGAAATACTGACCTTAATCTCCAATGTCAGAATTAATCTTCCGTTTGTGAGAACCATTTAGCTTAGAAAGGGTTAAATAATACTTAAACCATTTTATGAACAAATTGCTTCATTCAAGAAGGGGGAAAATTCCTCCAGAAAATTGTATGCCAGTGACTTATTCTTGCTCAGCTCCATGGATTAGCGGCAGGGGCTGGGGAGGGGGGAGTATCCAAGGGGGGAAATTGTAATATCAATGTACTCCTCACCTCAATTAGGAGTCTTGTATCACAAGCATCAACACAATGTGTGTTTCCCTGCCTACTTCACTTTAGGCTACCATGGAATTTTTTTATTATTATTAAATATTTGAGAGCTCTTCAAAATTAAGGCACACATCCATGTTGGCTCAATCAGCTGTCTCGTTTTTCTTTTTCACACCAACATCAGTAAATCAAGAATTCTTTAAAATGAAGAGGATCTTAAAATATTGTTCTGTCCTTTTGAGTTCCTGGTCTTGTGTTGCATGGAGGAGCTTCCTTAATGAGAGTTAAGAGGTAATTAATGCCTTCTTGGGTCCTTGTTCTATGTCGCCTGGGGCTTATGTGTAGAGGTTGAATTGTAGATGTGTTGCCTAGGCCTGAGCAATTCATAGACCATGTCTGTGTGTGTCCAGTTGTGGGGCTCTGTACTATTCTCAACTTGTGCAAAAGAAGCTTCTTTTTTAAGTGGTATCTGAGATTATTTGTCTGTAAATATAAAGATTACCTCTTTTGTAGTTAGTAAGATGTTACCTTAGCCTAGGGATGTGTCAACCTTGAGGATTTCTCTAAGATCTGGGACCTCTCCAGTTGTGTGCATATGGCTGTGTTTACAGTACCACACATGAGTTTCCTCCCACTGAGTGGGCTTTAGGTTCAATCGGTTAGTCATTGATTTTCCCAAGATAAAATGTCATATGCTGTGCTGGCCATTGCTGACTAGAGCTCAGGGGATGAGCTGGAACTGAGGCAGGAGAGTAGTTTGGCACAATGGACCCTAGCACAAATGACAAAATGTGTGAACTCTGGGCGGGGAGGGGGGGAGGGGGCTGCAGGAAAGTGCCAATGGAGAAATGGCTATAAAGGTAATTAAGACTGATTTAAAAATTATGTATGAAACACATAAAAATTCAATAAAATATATTTATGTCCTTATCAAGAAATGTAAGTTTTATATCATAAAGATACATATGCTTATAAGCTCCAAAAAAATATTTTCCCTTTAAAAGAAAAATGTACAATTTATGATGCTCATTGAAAAGATAAATATTAGGCTTAGTAAGCCAACAGTAAAGTTACTGAATATGAAAAAAAACAACCCTTTGAGGTCTGAGTGCTGATTTTCCTTGATCATTTAAATAGCTCCGGATGCCTTGTAGAGTCTTTAAGTGCATTCTTCATTACTAATGACATTTTCATGAAAGTACATATATTTTATTTAACAATCCATCTATCTCTTCTGAATACTCTTCACTTTCCACAACAAAAGGCTGAGGACAAGTTTAAGTTTTCAGAAGGTGAGTAACAGAATAATAGGCCTGACGGATGTTCAGGACATTGGATTTTTTTCTTAAGATTGTCTAACAGTCCTAAAGGCACTGGCAGTACAAAAGGTTTGTCCTTAAGAAAATAGATGCAATGTCATTAACAATGCTAAGAGGGCCACTGCCCCGAACATGTCAATCAGAATAGGCATGTGGTGTCACTCAGGTGCCTGAAAGCCACTATTGGACATCAGGCTCTGTGATGCCAGGCCAGGGCTGAGCTTCACAATTAGAGTGACACAAAAATAAGATGGTGCGTCTTGTGGAGCAGACGAAAAGAGGATTCAGATGAACAAATAGTGGGGCTTCAGCTAATGCTTGCTCCTGGATACTCTCTCAGTCCAAGCACCAAATGTGTTACTTGTTTTCTAAAAAAAACAAAAACAAAAAACCAATGATTTTTCCAAAGATAGATGCCTTTAATGTGCCAGCTGCTTGTGTATACACGTGTAAGTGGTTTCTCAGGTGCAGTGTCCACTGAATCGAGGAGGACTGCTGGCAAAACGCTTCAGTGGCCATTGGATATTGGCAACAAGGACCCCTGCCAGCCCCCATCTAGTGTTCACCCCAATTTCTCGCCAGGCATGCTGCCCTGTGGAAAAATGGCATATTCCCAGCTCCCTGGCATCTGAATGTGATCAGACATACATCTCACCAGCACAGAGATGAAAGTGAAAATAAAGTGTGAGGAATCAAAAGGAAGTTGCAGAATGCGTGGCAGATGTTGTTAGATTTGTCTAGCAAAGCCCACGTGCCAAGCCCATGATGGATGACATTAGCAAGAGAGGTTAATAGCTCTGGACGGTGCTGCCTGGGCTTTCTAAAAGTACGCACAGAACAAATGCTAAGGCCTCAGCAGGAATGGCCAAATGAAACAAGTGGGATTTTCAAAACAAATAGCATGTCATCTGCTTATGGAACATCAATGGTAGAGGCAAACGGAAGGCAAAAATAGTCCGTGGTCCCGAGAAGGCTAGGGAGGGAAGGCTCCTTTGCTTGTAGACTGCCTTGAAGGTGACAGGTTTGAGCAGCAAGCAGGTTACTATGAATTCTACAGAAGGCAATAACATGCCTAGTTTACATCATGAATATTTTGGCCTTAATTTATGCTGTGAGCAAATGGCTGAGCCCAGGACCATTACGTGCCCTCTGAAAATGATTTATGTGGGTTTCATGTAGTTGGACTTTAATTATTCACATGACTATCAATAAAAAATAAGGGCAGAACAGTGTTGAATGTGAACAGGTTAGTGGGGCAAACAGATGATTGTAGCAAGTACTCTGGTAGGAAGAGGGGCAACAGCTGCCCTTTCCTCCACATCAGGTCTGAGAACAAATTCAGAAGCTGAATTTGCACTTTTCTTCCCCTCTTCACAAACACAAACTGCCAACCTGTTAATCAACTCCCTGATGGCAGACAAATGTCTCTGGGAAACATGTGCCAGATATCAATTGGTATTGGCTGAAACTCAGTAGGATGAAATGAATTGATACTGCCATTCTATTACATGCAATGCGATTGCTGATCAATAGTGAGTAATTGAACATCACTCTGTGAAGAGGAGAACGCTGAGAAAGGGATAGCACGATGAGTTATGGAGCATATTAATCACTGTCTAACCACTTCATCAATATGATTTCCTTCCAACAACCTGCCATGGGATGTAACTCTATGGGGAGGGCTCCATTTTCATTCCTATAGGTATTAATATGAAGGTTTTGACTGAATGACTGAAGGACTCCTAGTTGAATGACTCCTCACACTAGACTGGAGATATAAGCTTCCCTATGTGCAGTTATAATAGCATACGAAGTCAAAAGAATTCAGAGAGGTGGGGGGGGAGAGAATACAAAACTTGTAGAATGTGACTTTTTCCCACATTGTTTTTCTTAAACTTTTTTTTTTTTTTGTCTTTTCAAGACAGGGTCTCCCTGTAGCCCCAGCTGTCCTGGAACTCACTCTATAGACCAGGCTGGCATTGAACTCACAAAGATCTGCCTGCCTCTGGCTCCCGACTGCTAGGATTAAAGGTGTGTGCCACCACATCCGGCTTCTTAAACATTTTTATTACATTGTATGGATTTATATTTGGGGAGCAGCTGGAATGCCACAGTATGTGCAGGTCAGAGGACAACTTGCATGCCGCAGTGTGTGCAGGTCAGAGGACAACTTGCATGCCGCAGTGTGTGCAGGTCAGAGGACAACTTGCATGCCGCAGTGTGTGCAGGTCAGAGGACAACTTGCATGCCGCAGTGTGTGCAGGTCAGAGGACAACTTGCAGGACTCAGTTCTCTCCCCTACCGCATGGCTCCCTGGAATTGAACTTGGGTTTTCAGGCTGGTGGTGGTGGATGCCTTTACCAATTTTAGCTCTTATTCTCTTTCTCAAACCTAAGAATATTTCCCAGTTAGACCCAAATAAGATTTTAACTATTTGGTCATTTTGAGATGCAGCTGTTTAGGGCAAGCACAAGTCCTGACTCTGGGGCCTTTGATTGACTCCGAGGTTGTTGTGGCTGTTCCCAGCGCTGTTTCCGCCCTGAGTGTCTGGCCTGTTGAATCAGGTAGGTTTTATACAGCATAATTGCTGCTAAACAAAGGCAGCTCTGTGACCCATTTTCTCTACCTTTAGGGGGCAGGAATTTTCCAAACTTGAAAATGCAATGGTTAATTCTCATTTTGTTTCTTTATCCACTAGCCAACTTTCTGCATCAAACCCATCCCCCCCCCCCAGCCTTCTTAGCTCTGTCAAGAGGCAGGAGGTTAGAGAGTTCGAAGCCAGCCTGGCCTCCATGGCAAAGCCCTATCTCAAAACAAAACAACGAAAACCTTCTACTTCTTCCTTTTTCTAATCCAAGTATTTTTTCAAAATTCTATTAAATTTTCTCATTTTTTTCCTACTATTTTGGTGATAAAACAAATTGTACTTTAGAAAGAAGCAAAGCCTGGTGGAAACCACAAGTGGGCTTTTCTGGAGTAGAAACCCAAGGAAATTTTTCTAGTAAGACAACATTAGTGCTTTGGAAAGGGCTGACTCCAGGAAGCTGTCTCACCAGGAGAGGAAGTTTGGAAATAAGGAAATGACAGGGAGGCTCTGAAGGTGTTGGGAACACACACAAAGGCAAAAGAGTGGCTTTCCCTTTGTGTTAAACCCAGGCCCACTGGGAACTGACTCCAAGTAGTGATGTGGTTTCTTAATCAACACTTTCCCAATTAGTGAGACACTCACAGAGGTAAAGAGACATCTTAGGAGGAGAGAGGAGAAGGCTGAGCCCCCTGGGGCCTTCTGTAGTCTCTCTGCTAGATCCCACGCCAAGTGAAAGGCATCAGCTTGTAACTTGAGCCATTTTGCAGAACCTGTTGTGCAACTTTCCCAGACGGACTGCTTCTGAAGCCCTGTGATCCTCTCCAAGACTTTGCTGATGAGGATCATTTGGAAATTGTTGGAACAAGATGACAGCCTATTCACCTGGATCCAATGGGTAGCTCAGAGACTTGCCCGGGTTTGAAGCTCAAGGTGGACGTCCTTGGGTTTGTCAGACTATCAGGAAACATTCCAAGGTCAGGCTTCAGAGTGGAATTTCCTACAGTTCTTCCTTGACGTTGTGTTAGCAGGCATGGAATCAGTCGTACTTTGAAGGCTTAGGGTTTCCTCTGTCAGGTGTGACTCTTGGATCCCTGAAAGAGAGAAACATTGAAGTGTTTATATAAAAACATTTTTCCATAATAATACTTTGTTGGGATGTTTATTTTTCACTGTTAAAAGCATTCTCATATTTTATTTGATCCTCATAGTAAAACAAGGTAAATAGTATAGATAATCCAGGTTACAATTTACAGATGAGTAAATGATGATTATAGTATAGTTACTTTATCTTTCAAGAATAAAACTTAAAAATATTGATCTAAATACCGTTTGGTATCTTTTTTTAAATTTTTGTTTATTCATTTATTTGTATGTATAAATGTACTGTCTGCATGTAGGTTTGTGCACCCGTGTCGTGCAATGCCGCAGAGGTCAGAAGAGAGTGTTGGGCCGGGCGTGGTGGTGCACACCTTTAATCCTAGCACTTGGGAGGCAGAGGCAGGCTTATCTTTGTGAGTTCAAGGCCAGCCTGGTCTACAGAGTGAGTTCCAGGACAGCCGGGGCTACAGGGAGACCCTGTCTCGAAAAGACCAAAAAAAAANGCCTTTCTGTCTCTTCTCATTGGGTGAACATCAGCCATGGTTTACTTGAGCCTAGCTCAGTAAAAAAACAATCTTTGCAAGCCAGGAATAGTTGGCACCCTCACCTTTGACCTACGCTTTCCTGTAATCAAGTAAAAGTTCCACTCTCTGATCGTCTGCCTTGCTCCGTTATTTTACAAAAACAAGATTATATTCAATTATATTATAGCATGTTGTATCCAATTTCCCCCAGTGTGACTTGACCATTATCATATGTTAAGAAGTTAACAGTTGGGTTAAGAGTACTAACTGTTCTTATAGAGGACCCAGGTTTGGTTTCCGCACCCACATGACAGCTAACAACTATCAGAAACTCCTGTTCCGGGGATCCAATGCCCTCTCATGACCTCTGTGGGCACTGCAAAACACATAGTACACCTTACATACATACAGGCGAAAACACTCATACACATAAAAAAAAAAAAAAAAAAAAAAAAAAAAAAAAAAAAAAAAATTTTTTTATTAATTTCATTTATTTCTGTATGTGTATTGAATGTACTGTCTGCATGCAGGTCTGTGCACCGTGTCGTTGCAATTGCCGCGGAGGTCCGAAGAGGGTGTCGGCTTCCCCTTGGAACTGGAGTTCTCCTGGAATTGGAGTTTCAGCTCGGTCTCGGCCGCCATGGGGTGCTGGTGGACGAGACCGGGTCCTCTGCAAGAGCGTCGGGCGCTCTTAACCGCTAGCCATCTCTCCATGCAAAAGGACATCTGAGTTATAGCAGTGCTTTTTATTGTTGCCTAATACTAGTGCTTGAATTTTCCCTAGGATTTCATAAATAGATATTTAATTTTTTTTTAAAGCTCCCTGGCCAAAACAGCTCCTGGTAGAGGCAGCCCACAGCTGCCATGAAGCCTTTATTACCAGTGTCTTTTTAAAATTTATATTTCTTTTTTATAGTGTAGATGTTGTCTGGCATGCAGTTTTGTGCACCCGTGTTGTGCAATGCCACAGAGGTCAGAAGAGGGTGTCGGATTCCCCTGAACTGGAGTTCTCTGTTTATGGGTTACAGGTTGGTTCTCAAGTGCCATGTGGGTGCTGGGGATCGAACCCGGGTTCCTCTGCCAGAGTAGTCTGTGCTCTTAAACCGCTAGGCCATCTCCCCAGCCCTATATTAATTTTATTTCACCCTGATCTATCATATGTATCTATGTATTTGTCTGTTTGTACATGTATATAACCATGGTTTGTTGTGAAAATCAAAGGACATTTTCACACAAACGTTTCTTCTTCTTTCTTGTGGTTTCCAGGGATCAAATTCAGATTTTCAGGCGTGGTGGCAAGTACCTATGCTCCAACCCATCTTTGTGGTCTGGAATTTTTGTTGTTTGTGTTTCCAAGGGTTTTAAACAAAATTTTTTTGATTGCTAATTTAACCAATAAAACAACCAACTGCATATATATCTCATATTTTTTTTTGGGCGTTTGCGCCAGGGTCTCCCTTGAGTCTCAGTGGCTGGCACTCACTCTGTAGACAGGTGGGCCTTGAACTCACAGAGATCTGCCTGTCGCTGCCTCCCCAGTGCTAGGATTACAGGCATATGCCAACACTCACGGCTTATGAGAACATTTTCTTTGTTTTTTGTTTTTTTTTTTTTTGAGAAACATTTTCAAGAATGGGAGTGCGTGTGGAGGCCAGAGATGGACGTTGGCGTCTTCTTCCATCTCTCCTTATCTTTTCTTTGAATCTAGGTCTCTCTCACTGAATCTGGAGCTGGAATGGCAGGCTGACAAGCTCCATGGATCCTCCTGTCCCTGCATCTGAGCAGCAGGGTTCCGGGCATTGCTGGGCCCCCCAGTTAGGTGGAAGTTGGAGATGGAACTTGGGCCCTCAGCCTTGTCCAACAAGCCTCGGGAGTTCTCTCCAGCCCTTCCTTGTTGTTTTTATATCTTTGACTCTAGTGACTTTGAGGCCAGTCAAACCGTATATTTGCCTTGCGATTTTTCTTCAGTAATTTGTCTGTTGTCTACTGTCTCTTTTATCATTATTTCAGAGTTGGAATTGAATTTTATCCATTTTTCTGATGGCTTGTTTGGAGTCTTCTGAGTGATCTTAAGAGCTTTTCGTATGTTATGGGCAGTAACTATCTCGAATACGGTTCAAGCATTTTCCCCATCTCTGACTTTTTTCTTGGCTTTATTTCTTAGCTTCTCTGCCATGTGCTCTTACTTTACAGATTCAGGATAGTCCTGACCTTCTTTATCACTTTCTGAATTCCCAGATTTTGTTAATTTTGCAACGGTTATATAAATATTCTCGGTAATTCCTTAAAATAGATGTATGTGTTACTTTTTTCAATTTTTGTCTCGTAGAACTTGACTTTCTTATGTGCGTTCTTATCTCGTCTTTTTTTTTCTTTTTTCAAAGCCAATTTTTATTGAAAGCTTGTGCATTTCATACAAAATTTTCCAATCAAATCTAGACCTGTGCCACCTTCCCTGCCCCCCCACCAGAGCTATGCATTCTGTCAAACATGTTTTTCATCTTTTCTCAGTCTCTTCAAAATTCTCAATGCAGAAGTTTGCTGTTTTGAGCAGAAGTTTACTGTTTCACCATTTCAGTCAGTTAGTTGACCCCCGTCTTGTTGTTTTTATTGTTGTTGTTGTTGTTGTTATTCTTCCAATTTGATCACTCCAAATATGCATATATGCATGCCATGCATATATCAAGATTATTACATCATAGGTTTTTGCATCTTTGGCTTATGATTTTTTTTCTTATTGGCTGAAAGATGTCATTGTTTGAAGGCTCCTCCTAGTCAAGTCCAAACACACCATCGGTTCTGCCCTTGGGCTCCACTCTGGGGTTTTCCTTCCCATGGTCACCAAATGAGGTCCAGTAAGCACCTGCATCTGTTTGATCTTCCTGTACTGGTCTCCCATGATACCGCCTGGGTAGTCCCCGGATGCAGTCTATACTTCTGCGATTGCTGCAACCTCAGTAGTAGCTCAGTCCACACGTTGGATGTCTCAACAGTCACCATCTGGCACTAATCTGGTCTTATATTTAATGGACCTAAGTAGCACCAGATTTTCCACCACCCAAAATTTTTTTTTTTCCATTTGACAGGCAGTTGTAAGGACTCTTTCCAGGTATCTAGAGACCCAGGCAAATCTGCCTAAGCTACCCCCTTCTTCTTATACGTTCACCAAAGCTAAGCCCTATCAAGCTCTCTCAGTAGTGAAAATAACTCTGTCTTACATTGTTAAATCACATTTGGGCCAATGAAACCGCATAGTTTAAAAACAACGCATTGTGCCACCCAATATTATAATTTATTTTTGGTGTAGGAGTGGAACCCTGGCCTCATGAATGCTAAGCAAATGCTGTAGTTCCTACTCACATAATATTTATTTCTGAAGTTTAATTACTTAGCTTCTATTCCTTTCTCTCCTTTCTGAAAATGATATTCTATCTTGCCCAGAGACAGATCTCCTTTATCCACTCTCTGTTCTGGGCTTCCTGTTACAGTTGATGCCATGTCCCTTCCCAGAGTGTGAAACGAAGGAGCATTCCAGAGCCAGTCAACCATCGCCTGCTTCTGACCATCAGGGTGGCTCAAGGAAGTACACCAAGAGCCAATGGGACACAGAGGGTATTTTTCCAGGGCTTCCAGGAAAGTGAAATTACAAGTCCAAGTATCTCTGAATAGACACTGATACACTACCACGGTACTGAATAGACTCTGCTATACTACCACAATACATTACAGGCTATATTGGTTCCAATCGGCCTGTTAATAAAAAATAGAGTCAAGAAATGAAAGGTAAAATGTGTTCAAAGTATATTTCATGCATGCAAAGAAAGTCAAAATAAACCTGTGACTTTTTATAACTAATAAACACTAATAAAAATAGCAAGTAAAAAAAAAAAGAGAGAGAAATGAAACCAGTCCATGATCTTGGTATCTAAGTGGCAGATGAAACTTCAAACTTGGAATGAAATGAATTTTTTTGTCTGCTTAATTAAATGAACCAGAAATATTCTCCTATTATAAAAGTTATTTTGGGATGGAAAGATGGCTCGGGGTTAAGAGCGCTGACTGTTCTTTGTAGCGGACCCAGATTCAATTCCAGCCAAATGGCAGCTAAGACCCATTTTAAGCCAGGCTGGTGGCACAAGCCGCTAATCCTAGCATTGGGAGGGCAAGGCGAGCAGGGGATCTCTGTGAGTTCACACGCGCAGCCTGGTCTACGAGTTCCAGGCCCAGCTGTGGCTCCAGGGAAACCCTGTCTCAAAAGCCAAAAAATATAAGTATTTTAAGGCCAGCTATGGTAGTGTGCCTTCTTTATTTTTTTTAATCAGGGAAATGGTTTCTTTTTATTCAGTTCATGATCAATTGGAACTTTTGCTCATGGCTTGTATCGTAGTGTGCATCTTTAATCCTAGCACTCGGAGACTGAGTTCAGGGCCAGCACCTAAACTCATGGGGAGATCTCCGACTCGGTTCAACAGCAACAACAACAACAAAATTTTTAAAAAGTAAAGAACAAAAGTGGATCACTTTTTAAAAAGTGCAACTAAGAGTCTTTCTCTTCATCTATAATAATTTAATCATGCTTCTTAAAGAATTCCCATTAATGAAATTATATTTTTTTTTCTTTTCCCCCCAAAATTTATCAACAATGGTGAGGTATTCTAGTTTGAGCACAAATCACCTTCATTATCCACCTGACTGAGACAAGGTCCAGAGGATGGTGAGCCAGTGTGCGAAGCTTGCCCTTGCAGAGACAGGGTTCAAGTTTTCAGAGAGAGGTCTACTTGAAGAGTGACGGAGCCAGGTATAGACACTTGGCCTGGTTAGGGTAGAGTAAATCTTTGCATGGGGTTGCCCCTAGTACCGGATCCTTCAGAGAAAGGAGACCCTGTGTAAAATTGAAAGAATTCTCCCTATCATCAAAGACACCTTAACATCTTTTAGTACTGTTTATGGCCTATGGGACAGGAACAGTGATCAGTTTGACATCTCCGGAATTTGAGAACACCATATAGAATCTTTTTTGGGTGAAGCATCTTTTTTTGAGGAAGAGTATCATTGTAGCCCCAGCTTGCCTGGAACTTACAGAGATCTGCCCGCCTCGCCTCTGCCTCTAGAGTTGCCAGGATTGAAGGTGTGTCCACCATACCTATCATGAGAGGTAGAATCTTTAAGGGCCACATTGTCATAGAACTCAGGGGTCTCTCTGCTTACCCGTGCTCATTGCGATATGTGAGCCTCGGCTTTCTGCTCAGCCCCGGCCACCATGCTTCCCGCCACACTGGACTCTGCTTCCCTGGAACTGTCCATGTAAGCTCAAAAAATTCTTCCTCTTATTAAAAAAACAGAAATCAGGGGTGCACTGTGGGCAGAAGGGTATGGTAGACTGTAACAGAACCAGCAGGAAGACCCACAGACGCAGCAGCTCCACAGCTGCAGAGGAGGTGAGTTCAGAGAAGGAACAGTAGGTGCCGTAAGATAGCTCAGTACACTTCTCATAAACCTATCAGATACCTCCTGGAGGCTCTATGGAAATTTTTGAATGGTGGGGAAGGGGAAGGGAATGAATTTAGAGAGACCTGCAGTTCTGCATTGGTAGATGGGAACACGACCTCCCAGAACAGTTTAGCATCATAAATGAGCTATAATGAGAGGTCATCACATGTTGTGACTTTGCCAGGCTACTGGTGGCACTGAGCCTGTTTCTCCCCTGGCTTGCTTTCTTACCCACATCATCTTGCTGACATCCTGTCTTCTTGATAATAATGTCTCCTGTGATGTGTCAACTAGGCAGAACCTAACAACCCCTGCCTATATTGCTATAACACCTTTTAAAATTTATACTCCTCACACTTATCCATAATTGGCATTTACATGTCTCCCCATCACACTCTGAAGAACTTGTGTTCATAGCACATGTTGCCTGAATGAGTGAGATAATTGACACATAGTACACACTCAATAAATATTGAATTATCAAATGATGAAAAGCAAGAATAGCTGGGATGTAGCTTCAGCTGGTAGAGCACTTGCGTAGCATGCGCAAAGGGCCCTGGGCTCAATCCTGAACACTACATAAGCTGAGGCTGGCTCTGCACCTGCCATCTCAGCACTAAGGACAGAAGAGGTAGGAGATCAAACGTTCAATGTCATCTGGCTACATAGCAGTTCAAAGCCAGCCTGAAAAAAGAAATGACCAGTACAAATAATAATAAATAAACAAACAGTCTTGCTCCATCTGACAGCGTCGGTGACACTGCTACATCATTTCACTCCTAAGAGTTTTGTGGGTTCAATACTGAAGTTTTCTTACTGTTTCTGTTTTACTAGAAAACGCTTAGGTTTTCTCTATATGCATGTGAAGACATTTGAGTACGTGCTTTGAAATACTGACCTTAATCTCCAATGTCAGAATTAATCTTCCGTTTGTGAGAACCATTTAGCTTAGAAAGGGTTAAATAATACTTAAACCATTATGGAACCAAATTGCTTCATTCAAGAAGGGGAAAATTCCTCCAGAAAATTGTATGCCAGTGACTTATTCTTGCTCAGCTCCAGGGATAGCGGCAGGGGCTGGGGAGGGGGGGAGTATCCAAGGGGGGAAATTGTAATATCAATGTACTCCTCACCTCAATTAGGAGTCTTGTATCACAAGCATCAACACAATGTGTGTTTCCCTGCCTACTTCACTTTAGGCTACCATGGAAATTTTTTTATTCATTATTAAATATTTGAGAGCTCTTCAAAATTAAGGCACACATCCATGTTGGCTCAATCAGCTGTCTCGTTTTTCTTTTTCACACCAACATCAGTAAATCAAGAATTCTTTAAATGAAGAGGAGCTAAATATTGTTTTCTTCGGGTCCTTTTGAGTTCCTGGTCTCCTGTTAGCATGGAGGGCTTCCTTAATGAGAGTTAAGAGGGTAATTAATGGCCTTTTAGGTCCTTGCTCTATGATTCGCTCTGGGGCTTATATGTAGATATGATTGTAGATGTGTGCACTAACGCAATTCACAGACCATGTCTATGTTGTGTCAGTTGTGGGGCTCTGTACTATTCTCAACTTGTGCAAAGAAGCTTCTTTTTTAAGTGGTGATCTGAGATTATTGGTCTGTAAATATAAAGATTACCTCTTTTGTAGTTAGTAAGATTTACATTAGCCTAGGATGTGTCAACCTTGAGGATTTCTCTAAGATCTGGGACCTCTCCGTTGTTTTGCCTATGGGCTGGTTTATAAACATGCGCTCCACAAAAACCCAAAAAAAACAAAACACCCAACAAAACACAAAAGAACTACATAGACGTATGAAAAAAAAAAAACCCACCAACCCCAAACCAACACAAAATCAACACAACCCCTCCCACTGAGTGGGCTGTTAGAGTTCAATCGGTTAGTCATTGATTTTCCCAAGATAAAATGTCATGCTTGTGCTGCCTAGCTATAGAGCTCAGGGATGAGCTGGACTGATGGCAGGGAGAGTAGTTTGGCACAATGGACCCTAGCACAAATGACAAAATTTGTGTGAAACTTGGGCGGGAGGGGGGGAGGGGGCGCAGGAAAGTGCCAATGGAGAAATGCTATAAAGGTTAAGTAAGACTGTTTATAAAATTATGTAGAAAACACATAAAAATTCAATAAAAATATATTTATGTCCTTAGCAAAATGTAAGTTTTATATCATTAAAGATACATATGCTTATATAGCTCCAAAAAAATATAATTTCCCCGTTAAAAGAAAAAATTTACAATTTATGATGCTCATTGAAAAGATAATATGAGGCTTAGTAAGCCAACGTAAAGTTATGAATATGAAAAAAACAACCCTTTGAGGGTCTGAGTGCTGATTTGTCTTCCTTGAATCATTTAAATAGCTCCGGAATGCCTTGTAGAGTCTTTAAGTGCATTCTTCAATTACTAATTGACATTTTCATGAAAGTACATATATTTTTATTTAACAATCCATCTATCTCTTCTGAATACTCTTCACTTTCCACAACAAAAGGCTGAGGACAAGTTTAAGTTTTCAGAAGGTGAGTAACAGAATAATAGGCCTGACGGATGTTCAGGACATTGGATTTTTTTCTTAAGATTGTCTAACAGTCCTAAAGGCACTGGCAGTACAAAAGGTTTGTCCTTAAGAAAATAGATGCAATGTCATTAACAATGCTAAGAGGGCCACTGCCCCGACATGTCAATCAGAATAGGCATGTGTGTCACTCAGGGCCTGAAACCACTATTGGACATCAGGGCCTGTGAGTGCCAGGCCAGGGCTGAGCTTCACAATTAGAGTGACACAAAAATAAGATGGTCGTCTTTGTGGAGCAGACGAAAAGAGGATTCAGATGAACAAATAGTGGGCTTCAGCTAATGCTTTTGCTCCTGGATACTCTCTCGATCCACAGCACAAATGTGTTACTTTTTTCTAAAAAAACAAAAACAAAAAAACCAATTACTTTTTTTCCAAAGATAGATGCCTTTAATGTGCCAGCTGCTTGTGTATACACGTGTAAGTGGTTTCTCAGGTGCAGTGTCCACTGAATCGAGGAGGACTGCTGGCAAAACGCTTCAGTGGCCATTGGATATTGGCAACAAGGACCCCTGCCAGCCCCCTCTAGTGTTCACCCCAATTTCTCGCCAGGCATGCTGCCCTGTGGAAAAATGGCATATTCCCAGCTCCCTGGCATCTGAATGTGATCAGACATACATCTCACCAGCACAGAGATGAAAGTGAAAATAAAGTGTGAGGAATCAAAAGGAAGTTGCAGAATGCGTGGCAGATGTTGTTAGATTTGTCTAGCAAAGCCCACGTGCCAAGCCCATGATGGATGACATTAGCAAGAGAGGTTAATAGCTCTGGACGGTGCTGCCTGGGCTTTCTAAAAGTACGCACAGAACAAATGCTAAGGCCTCAGCAGGAATGGCCAAATGAAACAAGTGGGATTTTCAAAACAAATAGCATGTCATCTGCTTATGGAACATCAATGGTAGAGGCAAACGGAAGGCAAAAATAGTCCGTGGTCCCGAGAAGGCTAGGGAGGGAAGGCTCCTTTGCTTGTAGACTGCCTCTGAAGGTGGACAGGTTTGATCACGCAAGCAGGTTACTATGAATTCTACGAGAAGGCACATAACTGCCTAGTTTCACATCAGAATATTTTGGCCTTAATTGCTGTGAGCAAATGGCTGAGCCCAGGACCATTACGTGCCCTCTGAAAATGATTTATGTGGGTTTCATGTAGTTGGACTTTAATTATTCACATGACTATCAATAAAAAATAAGGGCAGAACAGTGTTGAATGTGAACAGGTTAGTGGGGCAAACAGATGATTGTAGCAAGTACTCTGGTAGGAAGAGGGGCAACAGCTGCCCTTTCCTCCACATCAGGTCTGAGAACAAATTCAGAAGCTGAATTTGCACTTTTCTTCCCCTCTTCACAAACACAAACTGCCAACCTGTTAATCAACTCCCTGATGGCAGACAAATGTCTCTGGGAAACATGTGCCAGATATCAATTGGTATTGGCTGAAACTCAGTAGGATGAAATGAATTGATACTGCCATTCTATTACATGCAATGCGATTGCTGATCAATAGTGAGTAATTGAACATCACTCTGTGAAGAGGAGAACGCTGAGAAAGGGATAGCACGATGAGTTATGGAGCATATTAATCACTGTCTAACCACTTCATCAATATGATTTCCTTCCAACAACCTGCCATGGGATGTAACTCTATGGGGAGGGCTCCATTTTCATTCCTATAGGTATAATATGAAGGTTTTTGACTGAATGACTGAAGGACTCCTAGTTGAATGACTCCTCACACTAGACTGGAGATATAAGCTTCCCTATGTGCAGTTATAATAGCATACGAAGTCAAAAGAATTCAGAGAGGTGGGGGGGGAGAGAACTACAAAACTGTGTAGAATGTGACTGTTTCCCACATGTTGTTTCTTAAACTTTTTTTTTTTTGTCTTTTCAGCAGGGTCTCCCTGTAGCCCCAGCTGTCCTGGAACTCATCTATAGACACAGGGCGGCATTGAACTCACAATCGACTGCCTGGCCTCTGCTCCGACAGTGCTAGGATTATAGGTTGTGTGCACCACATCCGGCTTCGTAAACATTTTTATTCCATTGTATGGATTTTCTATTTGGGGACAGCGGAAGCACGACATGTATCCAGGTCAGAGGACAACTGTGCAAGCCGCATGTGAATGCAGGTCAGAGGGACAACTTGCATGCCGCAGTGTGTGCGTCAGAGGACAAACTTGCATTGCCCGCATGTGTGCAGGTCAGAGGACAACTTGCATGCCGCAGTGTGTGCAGGTCAGAGGACAAAACTTGCATGCCGCAGTGTGTGCAGGTCAGAGGACACTTGCAGCCGCAGTGTGTGTCAGGTCAGAGGACAACTTGCATGCCGCAGTGTGTGCAGGTCAGAGGACACTTGCATGCCGCCAGTGTGGCAGGTCAGGGACAACTTGCATGCTGCAGTGTGTGCAGGTCAGAGGACAGACAACTGGCATGCCGCAAGTGTGTGAGTCAGAGGACAACTTGAATGCCGCAGGGTGTGCAGTCAGAGGACAAACTTGCAGGACTCAGTTCTCTCCCTCCGCCATGGCTCCCCTGAATTGAACTTGTGTTTTCAGGCTGGTGGTGGGGATGCCTTTACCAATTTTAGCTCTTATTCTCTTTCTCAAACCTAAGAATATTTCCCAGTTAGACCCAAATAAGATTTTAACTATTTGGTCATTTTGAGATGCAGCTGTTTAGGGCAAGCACAAGTCCTGACTCTGGGGCCTTTGATTGACTCCGAGGTTGTTGTGGCTGTTCCCAGCCGCTGTTTCCGTCACCCCCTCCCCCGGGCTGAGTGTCTGGCCTGTTGAATCAGGTAGGTTTTCTAATACAGCAGAATTGCTGCTAAACAAGTCACTCTGTGACCCATTTTCCTCTACCTTTAGGGGGCAGGAATTTTCCAAACTTGAAAATGCAATGGTTAATTCTGCATTTTTGTTTCTTTACCACTAGCCAACGTCTTCTTGCTCAAATCAACCCATCCCCCCCCCAGCCTTCTTAGCTCTGTCCAAGAGGGCAGGAGGTTAAGAGTTCGAGCCAGCCTGGCCTCCATGGCAAAAGCCCTATCTCAAAACACAACAAACAAAAACCTTCTACTTTACTTTCCTTTTTCTAATCCAAGTATTTTTCAAAAATTCTAGTTAAATTTTCTCATTTTTTTCTACTTTTTGGTGATAAAACAAATTGTACTTTAGAAGAAGCAAAGCCTGGTGGAAACCACAAGTGGGCGTTCTTTCTGGAGTAGAAACCCAAGGAAATTTTTCTAGTAAGACAACATTAGTGCTTTGGAAAGGGCTGACTCCAGGAAGCTGTCTCACCAGGAGAGGAAGTTTGGAAATAAGGAAATGACAGGGAGGCTCTGAAGGTGTTGGGAACACACACAAAGGCAAAAGAGTGGCTTTCCCTTTGTGTTAAACCCAGGCCCACTGGGAACTGACTCCAAGTAGTGATGTGGTTTCTTAATCAACACTTTCCCAATTAGTGAGACACTCACAGAGGTAAAGAGACATCTTAGGAGGAGAGAGGAGAAGGCTGAGCCCCCTGGGGCCTTCTGTAGTCTCTCTGCTAGATCCCACGCCAAGTGAAAGGCATCAGCTTGTAACTTGAGCCATTTTGCAGAACCTGTTGTGCAACTTTCCCAGACGGACTGCTTCTGAAGCCCTGTGATCCTCTCCAAGACTTTGCTGATGAGGATCATTTGGAAATTGTTGGAACAAGATGACAGCCTATTCACCTGGATCCAATGGGTAGCTCAGAGACTTGCCCGGGTTTGAAGCTCAAGGTGGACGTCCTTGGGTTTGTCAGACTATCAGGAAACATTCCAAGGTCAGGCTTCAGAGTGGAATTTCCTACAGTTCTTCCTTGACGTTGTGTTAGCAGGCATGGAATCAGTCGTACTTTGAAGGCTTAGGGTTTCCTCTGTCAGGTGTGACTGCTTGATCCCTGAAAGAGCGAAACATTGAAGGTGTTATGAAAAAAACATTTTCCATAATAATACTTTGTTGGGATGTTTATTTTTCACTGTTAAAAGCATTCTCATATTTTATTTGATCCTCATAGTAAAACAAGGTAAATAGTATAGATAATCCAGGTTACAATTTACAGATGAGTAAATGATGATTATAGTATAGTTACTTTATCTTTCAAGAATAAAACTTAAAATATTGACTAAATACCGTTTGGTAAACTTTTTTTACATTTGTTGTTAGTTCATTATTTGTATGTATAAAATGTAGGGCTGCCGTAGGTTTTGCACCCGTGTATCGTGCAATGCGCAGAGGCGAAGAGAGTGGTTGGGCCGGGCGTGTGGTGCCACACTTTATCC
This sequence comes from Rhizomys pruinosus, assembly GCA_009823505.1. Taxonomy (NCBI): domain Eukaryota; kingdom Metazoa; phylum Chordata; class Mammalia; order Rodentia; family Spalacidae; genus Rhizomys; species Rhizomys pruinosus. The sequence continues at coordinate 1,887,106 of VZQC01000181.1, read as the reverse complement.
TAGCCTTGGTGAGGCAGAGGCATGGCTTATCTATCTTGTGATTCAAGCAGCCTGGTCTACAGAGTGAGTTTCCAGTGACAGCCGGAGGCTACAGGAGACCCTGGTCTCGAAAAGACCAAAAAAAAAAAAAAAAAAAAAGAAGAGGGTCGGATCCCCCTGGACTGGAGTTAAAGACGGTTCTCAGCGCACCATGTGGGGTGGCTGGGGATCGAACCAGGCCCTCTGCAAGAGCAGTTGGCTTCTTTAACCGCTAGGCCCATCTCTCCAGCCCCAAGTATTTGAATTTTAATGTCTCCCTTAGTTTCTAAAACCAAAAGTTTTCAGCAAAAAGATTGACTGAGTTATGATTTTCCTGTCGCGCGCACGCACATCAGAATGCAGTGAGGCAATCTTCTCAAATTCATATCATCGATAGTCTCACGCACGACACTTTTTGCGCTATCTCTGTTATTTAACTATCTACCCCAGATGAGCCAACGAAGATTCTTCCAACCCCTACCTGTTGTGTATTACTTTTACGGTTCTGTTTTGTTTTAACATTTCTCAAAGTCAGGAAATTCTTTCTTGCGTCCTAAATCCCTAATGCTGTGGCTCCAGCAGGTTTTCTCCCGCTTGGTCTTCAGTGGAGATGCTGATGCTGAACAGCTGTCTGCGTTCCTCCTTGACATAGGGGATCATTTCAAAGAAGAAGGCTGTTAAATTGCTCTGCCTCCACAGGTTCAGTAATCCCTGTTCCTTTCACTATTTCTCTTAGGTCTCATTTTCTAGCTCTTTAATCTCAACTCTGCTTTTCCCACATAACTCAAAGTTGCTGTGGAGATATTGGACTGAGGGAGCAAAGGACATTTATTCTTGGGGTAAAGGAATCTAAAATTGTATAGAATAAATGTGGAACTTCCTTCTCGGGCCTGGCCAACAACCTGCTCTTTGCTAGCATACTGAAAGTGGTTCTGAGCTGGTGCTCAAAAATCGAGCATTCTCAAAGAATTGGTTGATAGGGTGGATAGATGGCCCTAGCGGTTATTTTTAAGCGCGCCGACCGCTCTTACAGAGGACCCGGGTTCGATCCCCAGCACCCACATGGCGGCTGAGAACCGTCTGAAACTCCAATTCCAGGAGAACTCCAGTTCCAGGGGAATCCAACACCCTCTTCTGACCTCCGCGGCATTGCACGACACGGGTGCACAAACTTGCATGCAGACAGTACATTCATACACATACGGAAATAAAATTAATAAAAAAAAATTTTATAAAAAAAAAAAGAATTGGATGGGATAATTAATGAATGAAATCCTAAAATTCATCCAGAATTATAATAGGGTATTTGACAAAAGCTTTTGAAAATATCTCTATTTGTACCCAGTGTACTCATTTTTTTGAATTCAGAAAGTCTCTACAACTGTCTCAAAAGCTGTCAGAAAATAATTAACTAGAGAATTATTCTGGGGTGGCAGTTTCCAGAGCACCATTAGCCATTCAACAATTCACATGTTTCATGTATCATTGCTATATATTAAATGGGTCCACTGAGACACAGGGTTTATAGAGTTCCATGATTTTTTTATCCTATATTTTACATTTAGCCATTGGCTTAGTACATAGTAATTATAAAAATCACATCATGATTAAGAACAAGAAATCGAGCAGCTTTAAATAAAAGAACAAAAACTGTGGGATAACTTTGAACTTGAGACTTTTATGTTCTTGCCCAGTTCCTTGAGAAATGTCTACTGGTGTTCTTGGGAGCAGGTCCGAATATTAGGAGGAGGATATGGTGATGGACTGACTCCAGTGAGGACTATGCTAAGCAGGCTATGCTTCAGTTACACATGTAAGTTTGGCTAGGCACCCAGGAGCCCTAGAGGTCTTTGACTAGAGGGGGGAAACCAAAATGCAGTAACTGTGATGGGATACAGTTGGCACCTGACAAACATCAAAACACTGAAGACACTGACGCTGCATTTGGGGTGAGATAATTGAATAAATGGGCTGCAGAAGGTCTCAAGATGTCTGGTCAGAATGATACCAGCTGGCCTCATTAGTTTTTGGGAATTCATACCAACATGTTCCACCTGACATGCTTCTTATTCATTAATTTAGCCAAAAACAGTTACTGGAAGCGTTTGGAACATGTTATTTTTATTGTGAAGGGTGGTTACTTAAGAGATAGAAAGTTAAAAGTGTATGTTCATAAGACCTACTCACAAGGTCATCCAAATGACCTTTTCCTAGGCAGGAAATAATTACCTACTTGTTTATCTTCTTCGTTAGAGCCAAATGACCATCTTTGCGTAACACCATCTCATTTCCCCTGGCTCCTCCACAGGGGATTCAATAAGAACTAAAACTCTGGAGTTGTTCTTAACAACCTGAAATTTTATTTCCTACCCCTGTCAAGACTAACTGTGGTGAACCAGATTTTGAGACCTGGACCTCCCGCTTCTTCCACACATCAATTTCTTTATTCTTGCCACCACAGCCCAGGCTATACCATATATTAAACAGATAACACTTAAAATCATCCATAAATCAGAGGGAAATGTCTCTATCAGACTGACCATCTTAGGACCCAAGATACTCTCTAGTAAGAGACAGACCCTGTGACTTTAGGGAGGGCTCAATCCTGGGGTCTGGCTCTTGTATTTGATGACTTGTATAGTGACTTGCCCAAGTTATTTAAGTTTTCCAGTCCCCAGTCTTTGCCTCTGATAAGAATTCCAAAGACTTATAAGTCTTTCTACCAACAACAACAACAAAAAGATACGCTGTACATGGTGGCCCACACCTTTAATCCCAGCACTCTGGAGGCAAGGCAGGTAGATCTCTATGAGTTCAAGACCAGCCTGGTCTACAGAGCGAGCTCCAGGCCAGCTGGGACTAAAAGGGAGACCCTGTCTCAAAAAGACCAAAAAANAAAAAAAAAAAAAAAAAGAATTCCAAAGACAAAACTAGCCACTCTGTGAAATTCTTAATGCTGCCTGTGTGAGGTAAAGGCTCACTAAATAGATCCTCCTGCCCCACCCCAAAGTGCCAAAGTGCTGAGACTAAAGGTATGTACCACCATGATTCCTCAAATGGTTTCTTTTTCTCTGAGCAACTTCTGCTTTAGCTTGTGTCCATGATTTCATCACCTAATATGTACTTAGATTTTATCTGAATTTGCCTGAATAAAAACAGTGCAGTGTAAAGAAGAGAGAATATGGATGGCTTTGCTGTTTCAGCAGTGTGTTGGGTAGTAACACTAACTTAGAAATCCTGACACATGATGGCTCATCTTCAGTTATCCCTCACTTCTGATAGCTTTGAATTTATCCCCATTACACTGTGCTTCTTTCAATAAATACTACCCAGATAACCCCAAACTGACAGTGAACAGTTTTGATGGCTGAAAGCAGATGATACTAAACTATCTGACTGGGGTCAAGAACACCAGGTCAGTTGATTGGGGAAAATTAATTTTAAGTCTTATATCCCTCCAAAATTCATCCTTAAATGATACATGTCTTCCCTTCCTTAACGTGGTCTTACTATCTAAAGGCAAGAGGCAGCTAAGAACACACATCTTTTTTCTTTTATTTTATAGGTCTCAGATCGAAGCAAGATGAAAATCCCTGAGGTTTGGAGCTCATGGGGTGCTAGAGTTTAGGATCAAATCTCTTTTCATAATTTTTTTTCTCTAGGCACTTCCAGGGGAAAATCATTTAGTCTTGGTACAAATGAAAGACTTGTTTGGGTTTGACCTGCTAATTCTCCTTGAGTTAAACTGTGTGTGAATAAAAAGAACCTTTTCAAGCAGATCCAGACTCAAGCAGGAAACCATAGCTCATTAAAGAAAAAAGAAGTCCCAAAGAAGATTTCTTCCCACCTCCCTTTTCAAAAAAAACACATTTTAATGATAATAAGAAGTGATTTTTCAGTATAATTCCACTTGCACTTGGGTGTGAAGAGTAAGGAAAATCAAACCCTTTGAATAACAAAAATGTTTAAATCTAGGACCTTGGTTACAAATGAAAATGCATTTTTCCCCTTTTAGGTTTAACAGTGCCTCTGAAACATTGTAATGAGATGAAAAGAGTGGTAGAAATGAAAAGGAAAATCCTGCTTGTTCCTGCTGGAACACCAGAGGAGTTCATTTGGTTCCCTTCAGTTTACATATAAGCAGCACTTAGCCATCGAGTTAGCCAGTTTTTTATTACTATAGCAAATACCTGAAATGATCAACTTATAAAAAGAAAGAAAGCCATTCGGGCTCACAGGTTGGGAGGTTTTGGTCCATGATCCAGTTGGGTCTGTTGCTTTTACACTTGTGGTGATCATGAAGGAAGAGTGGCCCAGCAAAAACATTCATGTCCTAGCCGGGGAGTAGAAAGAACAAACAAACAAACAGAGTCTGGGCTGCTGTTTTCTCCTCCCAGGCTGGTGTAGCCCCAAGGACTGAGGGCCCCTCACCAGGCCTTCTTTGTGAAGTTCTCACCATCTCCCAATCGCATCAAGCTGGGGACTATGCCTTTAAAAAGGGTCTTTTGAGGGATATTTAAGATAGAAGTCAGAGCAGTGCCGCCCTCTGTTCTTTCTTCATGGTGGTTTTATTTAACATCATCATATTGCTGCCAGTTCCCGATCTTACTATGAAAGAATCTCTGAGCTCTCCATGCTCACCTCTCTCCTCCCCACAGCCATTAATTAGCTTCTTTCCTACTGATTTGGTCCTACCTAAAAGCCTAAAAGTGTGTATATCCTGCACATCGTCTGTTTAGAATAAAGGCAGATATATGTTTCCTAAAGTCTTTGATCTAATTAGGATTATAACCTAGCTAGAATTTAGGGAAACAGTAGGGAAGTTGGATTTAGAACTGTGAGAAATTTGCCTTCATGTTGTGACTTTATATAAAAACTTCATCTAAGTGTCAGTGTTCCCATAGGTAAGATGGAGATAATCACGCATGGATTCCTCCTATGCTCTTCTGTCATTGTCTCCTGCCTGGTGATGAAGAGACTGCTGTTCTTCCAGGTATCTTCATCTCCTTTTTTTTTTTTTTTTTGTCTTTTCAAGACAGGGTCTCCCTGTAGCCCCAGCTGTCCTGGAACTCATTCTGTAAACCAGGCTGGCCTTGAACTCATAGAGATCCTCCTGCCTCTGCCACAGGACTGCTGGGATCAAAGGAGTGCACCACCATGCCTGGCCTTCATCTCCTTCTATTCAGGAGGAAAAGGAGGTAGGTAAACAGGCAGAAGTTATATGATAGCCAAATCTTTCTCGTTTTGGCAGAGAAACAATAGCTTTCCTGAGGCATCAGAATGGCAGCCTCAGTAGCTCTGAGAATACTGAGAGATAGTGAATGCACATGGGTTATAAGACACTTATTTAAGTCTACCCTGATCTTGTTTCAAGTGACAGGCACTATGGTCAAACTATCTTGGGCAAACAGTGTGAATAAAAGGACTATGTATGTAGCCCTGTAAGTGGAAGCTCCAAAACTTGGTCAAAATGATTTAGGCAGTGCCTGAATCCATGGGCACACTGTATTTGTTTTTGTTTTTATTTTGTTTTCTCCAAGTTGTGTCATATGGGCTCTTTGGAGCCTAGAAAGTCAGGTTTTGTTGGTTGGCACACTGTAAGCCTAAGAAAAGGCAGGCATTTCTCAGTTTGGGGTAGGCAAAAGGGAGACTAGGCCCGGAAGGCCTCGGCAATGTTTATGTCAGTCTGGTTCACAGGAAAATTTATGTTGAATGCCTCACGTCTAAGGCGCTTGTTAGCAGGCCCCTTCACAACATGTCTTCAGTGGAGCTTCATCCTTCGCATGGAGGTGGGAGTGTACTCTGAGAAGAAAATCAAGCCATGAGGGTAGGTTCCTCAAGGGGACTCGGGACCCTTCCATCAACACTATTTTAGCCCCAGGCCTGAGAAGAATCATGTTTATGCGCTTCAGCCTCTTTCCCTGAGAGTGCTCTCATGGGTCTGTCAAGACCTAGGCTGGCTTCAGAGGCCTCCCTCATCCTCTGGGCTTGCCTACATTTGAATGTAATAATGCATTGATTAAATACTTTGTCAAGCTGCACAGCAGTTCTCTGCCATTCAGTCCCTTTACATGCCTGCTTCATAATTAAAATTAAAAGAACACATGCCTGCTGGACCTGTCACTAGAGTGCAGTGTGTCTGCTGGGGAAGGAAGACCATGTTTGATTTCTGGGCCTGGGCCCAGGTACTGGCAGGGGCCTGAGATCTTAGTTCCATGTGGTGATTCAACCTCCTCCAGTCTCTTATTTAGCAAAGTACGTATGTGAGGTACTGCTTTCCTGCTCCCCTTGCGAACTGTAGGGGAACAAGCCTTGTGACTGGATGAGGGTGGGTAAAAGACAGGAGAAAAGAATGACCTGAGAAAGACACTAGAGTCTCCCGTATTAGTGAGAAAAAAAATGCACCATTTCAGATATTCACTCCCACACTCCCAGCCTATTTATGCATGGGAGTACTTGCTCAGCACATCTCATAGTTTGTTTCTGAAGTACCCAGAGAGCTGGGAAATATGAGCATATACACACTATGAGGAGCTCTTCACTTCTGGCATACGTTGTATACCACTGGGACATAGATGAACCTTCTTTGGTTAGAGCATGTAATTCAAGCATGAAGCTGTCATGCTTCTAAATTTGGCTGGACACTGCTTTCGCCCATGATGAAAGAGAAATCTGAAGTCTTCTGCACTTGCCCACAGCTTTCCGTCCTTCCAAGACCCCAAAAGAGTTGGAATCTAATCTTTTCAAAGGACAACAGCACTCTGTCACAGTGGATAAAGACCACGCTGTGCCTCCTGCACGCCAAGCCCCACCTCAGCCTTCTCATGAGGAGGGAGGCCGATGCAATAATTTGTGCTTTTGAGAACATTTCAACTGCAAATTATTTTCAAGCCTCCCAAAACAGTAGCTGGCTGAGCGCCAGCTTTCAGGTATTAGAAATGTCAGTGCGGGTAGTAGTGAGGGCGCAGCCAAAGGATGGGGAACATATTCAAAGTGGTTTGCACAGTATATGTAAGTCCAGGCTGTTCTTGTTTCACTAGACAGAAGCCATGCCATGCTCAAACTATCTGAATCCAAAAAAATTAGTAGAATTCACTGCCTCATAAGTGAAGGCTTCAGATGCAGGGCTGAATCCATGGGTACAATGAGTTTTTCTTTCCATCTCTTGTCTCTGAAGTCTTACATGGCTTCACTCTCACTTGAACTGTCTCCAGAAAACAGCCACTGGTGACCTGAATTTATGTTTCCTGTCTTAACAACTTAGCCTGCAAAGAAAACACATTACTTACCTATTGAATTAAAAAATCCAAAAGCTGGGGCTAGAGAGATGGCTCAGCGGTTAAGAGCACGACTGCTCTTGCAGAGGACCTGGGTTCGATTCCCAGTACCCACATGGTGGCTAATAACCATCTTTAACTCCAGTTCCTGGGGAATCCAACACCCTCTTCTGACCTCCGCAGCATTGCACAACAAGGGTGCACCAACCTACATGCAGACAGTATATTCATACACATAAAAAAAAAATCTAAAAGCTGTGTAATAAATGCAAAAAATCATAATAGCCCAAGAAGCTTTTATTTCTTATCAACTTCAGGGCTGACTGTTGAGCATAGATGAAGGGAAGGCATTCCCCCAAGGAAGTTTTTCAAGTCAAAAGCAGAGGTAAAAATTGAAAAGTCACATTGCACAAGCCTACTTCAAGACCTTGCTTGCATTTTGTGTGTTAGTATCTCATTGGGCAAGTTCAAAGGCAAGAGACAGGGAAGCATATTCTATATGGTTATGGGAGAAATATGTCAAATGGCAAAGAGTATAGATATAAGAAGAGTGGACTGAGATCAATCATTCAACCACATTTCTCTTTTCCAAGGTTCAGTTATCAATCTCAGGGGATGTGCAAGGACTTTGCTTGAATAACATGCTCAACTTTAAGCTAATGTCCAGTATACAAATTGGGAAACTCTGAATGGCCAGCAGAGGGATCTAATGTATTCTATGAAGTTATGTTGATGGTGGACAACTGAACATTATAGATGATAGCTCTGAGAACCATGTGAGGTGCAGGAAGAATTTTCCACGAGAAGAGATAAGAGAAAGCATGAGCCATAGCTCATGGTAAGAGCCTTAGCTGCCATCGTCCACTTGCCACTAAAAGGAAAAGTCTGAGTAATCCCATGCAGCAGTCTCACCTGCTTGACCTGTGTAGGGGCACACACAGGTAGAGCACATTTGCTTGGGCTTCTTTCTCAGGAATACTACTGTCAAGTTCAGGTTCACCACACCAATGCCTTCACGTTTATTATTTTTAATTGAACTTTTGCAATGTTTTTATAGAATAGAGTTTGAGGGGCTGGAGAGATGGCTCAGCAGTTAAGAGCACTGACTGCTCTTGCAGAGGACTCGGGTTTGATTCCCAGCACCCACATGGTGGCTAAGAACCGTCTTTAACTCCAGTTCCAGGGGAATCTGACACCCTCTTCTGATCTCTGCAGCATTGCACAACAAGGGTGCACCTACTTACATGCAGACAGTACACTCATACACATAAAAAGTAGTAAAGAAGTAAAAACTAAAAAAAAAAATTTAAAAATTAGAGTTTGATGGTATTTAGGTCCACTCCCCTATCCACACCTCCCTCTACTGTCCCCCAACCAATTTAATCTACTTTAATATACATATCCCAAAATATCCTTCATTGTAGCTTCATCCACTGGGCCCACCAAGAGTCCCATCCCTGTAAAACACCATCTTTCTACCTCCCAGCTGCCATCAGTTGCCAAAAGTTTCTTAGGTTGGGTTGGAGTTTCTTACCCATGTCCCCATGTCTATGCTGGGATTTTGTTTGGTTTGAGTGTGCATAGGACTTGTGAGTGTTGTCACCATTGCTGTGAGTTTATGTGTGTAACTGACCTGCTGTGGAAAATTCTGTTTCCTTGTGGCCACTCACCTTCTCTGCCTCCTCTTTTACAATGATCCCTGAACTCTGGGAAGTGGAGGTTTGGAATGAGTGTCCTAACCAGGGATAAGCACATTGCGGACTCTTGTTCTCTGCACATTGTCCAGTTGTAATTTTTGGTGTTATTCACCCTCTGCTGTGTAAGGAAAATTCTCTGGTGAGAGTTGAGAGATGCATTCATCCTATGTGTAGAGGTTGCACTGAAGATCTGTTACCTAGGGATGGGAGTCTTATACACACTTATTCTCTGCATTTGACCAGTTCTGAACTCTCAAAAAAAACTCCGTCTATTCTAAAAAGAAACTTATTTGATAAGAGGTGAAAAGTACACTTGTCTGTGTAGATGAAGATGTATATAGTAAGAAATTACACTGGTCTACGGATGTGACAAAAGGAGGGTTTTCTCTAAGGTCTCCAATCATGGGCATTCAGCTATGTTCACAGTACCACACATGACTCCCACACTTTCAATTTATATGTACGAGTGTCTGTGTATATGTAAGACGCCAGAAGAAGGCATCAAATTCCCTGGACCTGGACTTATCAGTAGTTGTGAGCTACAATGTAGGTGTTGAGAACTGAACCTGGATCCTTTGTAAGAGCAGCAAGTGCTCTTAACTACCGAACCATCTCCAGCCCCAATCTTTCCTTTTGCACGTGCTTCTATCTTGAAGCCTTCTGCCATAGTATAATAAAGCAGGGAGACCCTCACCAGAGCCTAGCATCAGGCTTCAGGATCTTGAGCTGCTAAAACTGTGAGCTATAGAAACCTTTTTTCTTTATGTATTACCCGCTTCAGGTATTTTATTATGTCAGTGGCAACTGAACTAATACATTCATGTATACGCATATTTTCATATGAATATGATCTTGCCCTTTGTGATTCTAAGTATGAAGTTGTTAGATTCCCTGATTTTCACTATTGCTATGGGTACATAAAAATTATCTCTAAACTTAAAGACTTAAAACAACGACACTTATTTTGTTCATAAACCCACAATTTGGGCCTGAGAAACATCTCTTTCTCTCTCTCTCTCTCTCTCTCTCTCTCTCTCTCTCTCTCTCTCTCTCATCTCTGTTCCAACAATTACAAGCTCCAAGACACTGGCTGAATCCTATGAAGGGTCACTTGAGAGAAACTACAGAAAGCACTTGCTTTTCATGACCTACCTTGAAAAATCTCATAACATCACTTTTATTATAATCTATTCATCAGGTTGGTCAGAAAAGCCTGTACAAGAAGAGGATGTGGGGCAGAGGCAGGTGGATCTCTGTGAGTTGAAGGCCAGCCTGGTCTACAGAGTGAGTTCCAGGATAGCTGGAGCTATAGGGAGACCCTGTCTCAAAAAAGAAAAAAAAAAAAAAAGAAGAGGATGTGGTCTTTATATCATAATCACCATCATCATTGTCATCATTCTTATTTATTATTGTACAAAATAGTGGGTTTCATTATGATGTTTTCACATATATCTATCAAATATATCTATCATATGTACTTAATTTTAATTTGTGCATGTTCACCCTTTCTTGTCCCTCTACCATTAATCTTCCACCACTAGGTCTTTATGCATTGATAAATACAGACATTTCTGCAAAGTAGTATGTGGGACTGAAAATATATTGTGATGATTTATGGAAAATATAGTCTGCTTTTGTCACTTCCCCTTCCTGCTTTGATCTGAGCATGAATAGAACCTAGGAACTGAAGTCATCAGATGAAATTTCAAATTCCTGTCCTATCATTAATTAGATATGTTCTCTAGTCCTTTTCAAAAGCAGCAAGTGCTCTTAACCACTGAGCCATTTCTTCAACCCCAGAAAGAAACACTCTTAACCACTGAGCCATTTCTTCAATCCCAGAAAGAAACAATTTATCCAAATAAAGTCAGGACCTAAAAAGTTTTCAACTTTCTAATACTTATTTTTCATTTGCATGAGTTAGAATGCTGTCTGTTGGGCCAAACATGTATTTTTGGACTTAGTTATAAGCCCCCTACAAAGAGCCTTTCTTTTGAGACTTCTTGACTTTTTATTTCAAAATATACAATTTTCTTTTATTGGAGATAAAATCTTTTTGCCAATTCCTTCCTGTTGTACCCCCGACATTTAATGAGGAATTTCATTCCCCTTGGAAAGGATAACCAAATAAAAACATACATTCCTTCTTGATGCAACTAATGAGGACGTTGGAAAGCCTACAATCTAAGCACCAGCTCGTTCTCCCAAACCAGAGCTCCCCAGTGATGGTCTCAACTCAACTTCCAAATAGATATTGTTGGCCATTCTAAAACTACAAACTATACTTGCTGACCCTGGCTTTCCAGGTTCATGGGATCCAGCAAGAAGTGCCCTAAGCAGCACATAAATCCAATGTGAGAGATGATTACGGTAAATGAGGGAGGATTTGCTTTATTAAATGTTCTTCTAGACAGACCCCTGCTGGGAAGCAAAACCCAACTGGGAGCCTGGCTAGTTGTGTATAACATACATGCAGAGGACTTGTTTTCCAGATATCCCTCAACAACTTATTTGTCTCCTGAAGCATGAAATTTAATTACCCATGTTAGACATACATACATAAGCACATATTTTTATTACACAAAACTGTTCAGTCTTTTAAAATATAAGGACGAAATCCTGGTTACAGAAATGTCTTTGACATCAGAGATTTGTACAAGTAAACATCTAGCGCAGGTTAACTGTTAGTGTTAGTTTTCCTTTGCTGCTGTTGGTAATGTTAAGCGTCTACTTGGTCTCATATTTTGTTTTTTATGTTGACCAATGAGTTTTCATTAAACCCTCATCACGCTGAGGCCCACTATCAAATTCATCCTAATCTTCTGCTAATCCTATCCTTTGCTGCTTCTCACGCAGCATAAATCTTCCTCAACCTCTGAACAAGATCATGCCCTTCCCCTGCACGCTTCGATCTCAGTTCCACTTCTCTTGAAACGAGGTGACCAGAAGTGAAAATGAGACTCCTCACAAGGACGGAGGCCTACTAGCTCTTCGAGAGGAAGCCAATTAACTGTGAAATGACCAGTCATATTTTTACCAATTGCTTCATTTTTCTAAAAGAGATGGAGATGTCACATTTACTAGGCTAATGGTTTTTGCTCTTAGGAACAGCTGAAGTTAGCCTCAAAGTGGCAACTCCTAACCATTAACCATTAGGGAAAAAAAAGGACAGAAGACTTACCCCATAGGAAGTTGTGGCATACATTTGAAATGTGATATGCAAGGAAATTCAGCCTGGATATTAGAAGGCAGTCATACATAAAAAAAAAAACAAGTATGGTACTGGGGATTTGGTGTACAGAAGAGAGGGCAAAGAGTCCAGGGGATGGGACGATAAGATGGATGTAAATATCTGCTATTTCTGTAGAACTTAATTTGTGCCAGGGACTATTTGTAGGTGATATTCATGAAATAATTCTTTCAGTCTTCTCCATAGCCTTAAAAAGTGGGACTGCTATAGGATCATTTTACAGAGAATATAGAACCTTGCAGAAATTCCTCTTGTGGGCTAAGCCAATGATTTTAATTTTAATGTCTCTCACATTATTAGGTCCTTTGTCTTTTTTTCATTTTTTTTATCTATTATTCTTATGTGTATGAGTGTACTGTGCACCCGTGTCGTGCAATGCGGCGGAGGTCAGAAGAAGGTGTCAAATTCCCCTGGAACTGGAGTTAAAGATGGTTCTTAGTCACCATGTGGGTGCTGGGAATCGAACCTGGGTCCTCTGCAAGACAGTTGGTGCTCTTAACCACTGAGCCATCTCTCCAGTCCCAGCCCTTTGTCTTAAATGCATTCCTTTCATCTAATCCCTCAGATAATGCTATGAATACGATGCCTTGCCTTTTATAGAGGGAAACGGAAGTTCCAGGGAAGTCAAATCACTTCCTCAAATTCACGAGCTAGCCAGTATCAGAGATAAGGCCCCAGTTCTGCCTGATACACCAAACAGCCTTTCTGAGCACTGAGCTCTGGGGATGGCATATGGCACCCAGCTGTCCTGTCCTGTCCTGTCAGTTTTGTCCCCTCAGAAAGCCTGCCTGGATTGTGAATTAGTGTCTTGCCTGAGGCAATATACGAAGTCCTGAGGTGTCACTCAGAGTTTCTATCTTCTTTCTTTCCTGTCTTTAGACTTCTTTAGAGCTTGACTGGATCACACCTTTGGCATTTTAATCACCACCCTGCTTTCTTGTGAAGCTCAAATTGGCTTGTTAGTTCTTAGAGGAAGTCGAGTTTGTAAGCAATTGCTGAGTCCAGCAACAACACACTCTCAAAGATCAATAAAATCAGAAAAGTCGGGAGGCAGGTAGAGTGTAATGGTGTACAGGTGGCATAGACCAGCCTTCCACCCTCCACCCATTCTTTTCTTAATATTTTATTTATTTTTATTTTATGTGTATGACTGTGTGGTGCCTACATGTATAGTGTCTTTCAGTGCCCATGGAGGTCAGAAGAGGGCATCTGATGCCCTAGAATTGGAGCATTAGCCACCATGTGGGTGCTGAGAATCGAAACTAGGTCCTCTGCAATCTCTCCAGCCCTCTTTCTTTTCCTTCCTTCCCTTCCTTCCTTCCTTCCTTCCTTCCTTCCTTCCTTCCTTCCTTCCTTCCTTCCTTTTTAAAATAGAATCTCAGTATTTAGGTCAGCCTAGTCTGGAGCAGACAATCTGGAACTACAGGCATCTACCACTATGCCCAGCTTCTCTCACCCGTCTATATAAACATGACATTTATTTGTTTATTTGGGGAGGGCACACAGGCCACAACACATGTACAGAGGACAGAGAACAACTTGCAGAAGTTGGTTCTCTCCTTCTACAACATAGATCCTGGGTATTAGGTCTGGGCTTCCCAGAATTCCAAGGGACACACAGGTGCCCACTGCCTCCAGAGGCTGTCAATCTTCTGACCTCTTTCCCCATACCTGAGCCCCGCCCCATGGCTATAAATGGGTGGCCCCAGTCGCCACCTTGCCCCCTGCTCCTACTCCTGTTCCACCACGTGTCTGCAGGCGGCCCCTCTGCTCTGGCAGTCCCACATGGAAGTAAATCATGTTCCTGTAGTGACTTAAGCCTCATGTGCCTTTTTATCTGGAGGTTCGAGCCTTTATAACCTAATGTAATGGTGCCATGACTCTGTCCAGGGGGCCGAGATATCCCCCCCCCCCCCCAAAAAAACCCCCCTTTTTTTTTTTTTTTTGGTCTTTTCGGGACAGGGTCTCCCTGCAGCCCCAGCTGTCCTGGAAATCACTCTAAGATCTGCCGGCCTCTGCCTCCGAGTGCTAGGATTAAAGACGTGCACCACCACGCCCTGGCTAGAACCACCCTTTTTTATTGAACTCCTGGGACTTGCCATCAGCGTATTTCTCCGGACAACCGCTTCCACATCTCACGATGAGGCACCACTCTCTGCTCTCCCTCCCTCCCTCCCTCCCTCCCTCTCTCTCTGTCTCCCCACTTTGGCCTCTCAGGCTTTCTTTCCATGGGTCTGACTGCCTCAACATTTCCTATCTGGACTCTAACCTGTTTATCTCTGTCTTCCCTTCAATTCTCTTCCTTCACTTTTTTCAGCCTCCTGTTTAGTTCTATTTTCCCTGTTTTGGACTCTCCTAAGAACGGATGTACCAGGGGGTCCCCATATCCCAAATCCTGTCAGGACTGCTGTCTTCTAGGACACTGGAGACAGAATCTGGACCCGTTTTTTGATCCCTCCTGTGAATTTCGGGACGTTGATTTTCGAAGGCCTGTGGACCCCACATTGGTCATGTGAGCCTGTGGACGCTGACCAGCACCCCTGACACTAGGGTGGACGCACGCTAGCCCTCAGATGGTGATTTTGAGGCTAAAACTTTACTTCTTTTCTACTTTTCTACAGATCTTTTCTCTCTCTCTTCTCCTCTCCTCTCCTCCCCAACCCCATGTGCTCTGATCTGCCTCTCTCCTCTCTCTCCTGGCCTCCCTGCACCCTTGGCAGATTTCTGCAGTAACAGACTGCACCCTAAATCCAGGCTTTTTTTCTTTTTTCTTTCTTTTGCTGCCCCCCCTCCTTGTGGCTTTTCCCGCCATGCGACTTCCCCCTCTCCCACGCCACCATGCCCAGCTGCTATTGCGAGCCTTTTTCCCGCTGCACATTCAAATGTGAATGGAGTGGCAGACTGTTTCTGTGTGCCTCGTTTCCATGGCAGTGATGCTGAACCACGCACACTCCTCAACTGCCTCTTGAGGTTGTGTCTGTGCATGCCCCGTTTCCATGGCGGCACCGCTACACCACACGGCAGGAAGCTTGAATTTACATCAGAGTTTATGACAACTAATGCCATGTTCTAATTCTTTTACAATTTACTTAATGGTATGTTTTGATCTTTTCACAATTTTGGTATTGGGGTTTTATATTGGATTATTATAAAAAGACAATTGAAATTCCATTAATACATTTTTATGTCCGAATAACCAAGTTTTGTTTTTACCGGTTTTTCATCTGTTTCAAAATACAATCAATTTAGGGGGCTGGAGAGATGGCCTAGTGGTTAAGAGCGCCAACTGCAGGACTGGGGTTTGATCCCCAGCACCCACATGGTGGCTGAGAACCCTCTTTAAGTCCAGTTCCAGGGGAATCTGACACCCTCTTCTGACCTCTGTGGCATTGCACAACACGGTGCACAAACCTACATGCAGACAGTACATTCATACACATAAAAAATAAATAAAAATTAAAACAACAACAACAACAACAAAAAAAATACAATCAATTTTCCATTTTTCACTTTTGTATGGATAGTTAATTTTTTTACAGGCTTTTGTTTGAGATTTTTACATCACCTGGCTTTTTAACAAATGCTATTTTGTTTTTGTTTTTTTATATTTTGTTTACAAGACATTTACCTAATTTTAAGGGATTATTTCAGATTTTGGCATTTTCCATTTCATTGTTTTTCTTTATAAATCCCATTTTATTCAGAAATCCATTTTTGTGTCTGCTTCTGGATACAAGCCTCTGTATCTGAGATTAGAAGGTGTGTCCACCACACCCCATCCCACCTGGCATCCAGATCTTACCTCAGGCAGTAAACATTCACCTGGCTGCCTCCCCTTGAGGGACTCTTGATTTTTCTACTAATAATAAATTTATTCTCATTCAATTAGCAGGTAAACCAGTTGGAAACAGGCAAGCCATGAGATCCACCTGACTTCCCTGTCCACCATCCTGCACAGGCCCACACAACAGCTTGTGCTGCAAAGGCTGTTTCCACCTAAGTAGATGTCTTTTTTTTTTTTTTTTTTTTCGGTATGTGTATGAATGTACTGTCTGCATGCAGGCGTGTGCACCTGTGTCGTGCAATGCTGTGGAGGTCAGAAGAGGGTGTCGGATTCCCCTGGAACTGGAGTTCTCCTGGAATTGGAGTTTCAGACGGTTCTTGGCCGCCATGTGGGTGCTGGGGATCGAACCTGGGTCCTCTGTAAGAGCAGTCGGCGCTCTTAACCACTAGGCCATCTCTCCAGCCCCAAGTAGATGTCTTAAACTCTAAATGATTCTGTGTAAATGTGACAATTGCAATTAATGGTTCCACAGCCTTGCACAATGATGGACAACTTTAGAGTTACATGTGTAGTAGATCAGGGAACTGAGAATTTTCTGTGCCTTGCCATCAAGTTTTTTGGGGTACCGACACTCACCTATGACATTCTAGGAAAAAAAGGGGGATTTTCCCATTGTCCAGAGTTAATGGATACAGTTATGTCATGTGTCTGTCTAACCTGTCTGTGTGTTATAACTGTTCTTCAATGTGTCTTTGTAACTGTCACGTGTCCATGTTCTCCTGTGTGTTTTCTGTCAAAACAAAGTGGCCACTTCAAACTTCTTTCATTCTATATTGTGCGCAAAAACAAAAAATTAAATTAAGTTTACTTTTGGTATGCCTCTTAAATTTTTTCAAAGATCTGATTTGAACCAGGTTCCTAGGTTTCTACACTGCTTACCTGAAGGTTTTATTTCTTCTCTGTCCAAATTATTTTCTTCACAGGTATTATAACTAAAATGTCTTTTTCAGTTTTTTTCTTGTTTTCAGGCCTCTGAAGACCTGATTTTTGACCCTTACAAGTTCACTAACAGATTTTTTTTTCTTTTCTCCTACTTAACCAGGCTTCTGACAGCTGTGCCACTGTCCTTCTGACCAGAAACCATTTTAAAAATCCCTGGATTCATTCATACTCTGGCACTTGGACAGTGGCACATGGCTTCCCCTGCAATCTCTTCCCTTCAGTGAAACAGCCTAAATACCGTTGGTAGTGTCAGGTCTTTAATTATTGTATATATAATTCTGTTTTCCATCACTTGTTAAAATATTTCATTAAGTTCATAGTTTTAGAACCAAAGGTGCAACATGTCAATACCAGGGTAATAAGGGAACTGTATTAGTCATCTCAGCTCTGGCAGTGCAATTAATTAGAGCTTCATGTTTTAAATAATATTTCTAAAGGTGGTTTTTTTTTTCAATGCATGTGACTGTTCAATATAAACGCTAGGATATAAGTCTCTTGAATGAATGTGTGGATAAATGTGTGTATGGGTGTGGTGGTTTGAATGAGTGTCCCCCATAGGCTTTAAGTATTCAGACATTTTGTCTTCAGTTGATGGCACTGTTCTTGGAGGTCTTAGAAGGTGTGGCCGTGCTGGAGGAAGTATGTCACTTGGGGCAGGCTTAGTGAGTTTAACAAGCCTTGCCGTCTCCAGTCTCTCTCTCTCTCTGCTTCCTGTGCTCACTGTGAGATGTGACCCTCAGCTTGCTGCTCCAGCCCCAGCCACCATGCTTCTCGCAACAATGGACTCTGATTCCCTGGAACCATCAATCATAAGCTCAAATAAACTCTTCCTTTTATGAGTTCCCTTGATCATGCAAGGTTTATCACAGGAACAGAAAAGTTATTTGGTACCAAAGAGTGGGCTGTTGGCTGTGAAGAACCTGACCATGTGGATGTTTGGAGAAATGTGGAAGACTTTGGAACTTTGGGCTAGAAAAGCTGTTGACTACTGTAAACAGAGCTTAATGGGCCATTCTAGTAGAAGCCTGGAAGAAAGCATTGCTGCAAAAAATGTAGTTCCAGAGGAAAATAAAGACTTAGGCAGCAACTGGGATATTTTGATAAAGAGCCTGGCAGCAGTTTGCCCACAGCCCAAATGCTTGCCTGATGCTAAGTTGAAAAGCAATGGACTAATATCTTTGGTGGAGGATATTTCAAGACAGCCTAATGTAGAAATGGTGGCATGGCTATTAATGGTGAATATTGTACAGATCTACAGTGAAGAAGAGCAGATGGGGTAGAAAGAAATGCAGAATGTGCAGTTTGGACCTGAAAACTGCACTAGGAAGATTAAAGGTGGGGCCAAGCCATGTGAAGGAGAGGTTCCTTTTGATAAGGAGACTAAAGTGATTAAGGAGAGGCTTAGCTATTTACAAGTAAACAATGGAAAAAGTGAGATTAAAGTGATTAAGGAGATGCCTAGCTATTTACAAGTAAACAACAGAAACAGTACCTTCAGGGCAAGACCACACCCAGCTAAGCCTCCAATTTTTGAAAGGAAAATACTGAAAGCATTTTCTACTCCAAGTCCAGGGCAGAGAAAATTTGCAAATGTGGTTAAAGTAGGAGAGAGACCATCCTGAACTTGCAGCCAAATTTGGCAATTTCATTCATGTGGTGCTGGCTTTAGAGGCACAAAGGATACAAGAGTGAAGGGGTTATCAGTTCTTCGAGGTTTCAGAGAGCCACAGAGGCCAGGCAGAGTGCAGCAGAGGCATCCCTGAATAAAGAAGGCCCTGATAGGCCATTGCATGAAGCCGCGAATGTGAAGTCTGGTTGGCAGCAGAGACCCCAAGAAGACATTTGAGATGCCAGAGCTATGAGATATTTGCCAAGGAGAGCTGTATACAGGAAGTGGTACCAACCTAAGAAAGAGATGTGTGTTGCAAGCAAAGCTGGAAGAGCTGAGCCATCTAAGTCCTTTGGAAGTAAAGTCCCAGAAGTCGCACATGGAGCTACTGGACTTGGTGTTTGCCCTGATGGTTTTCAGTCTTGTTTTGGTCCAGTATTTCCTCACTATGCATCTATTCCTCCCTTTTGGAATGGGAATGTGTATTCGGTTCCACTGTATGTTGGGAGTATGTAATTTGCCTTTTGATTTCACAGGAGCTTACAGTTAAGAGATTGGTCTGTGTCTCAGAAGAGATTTTGGACTATAGACTTTTGAATAGAATTGAGACTGGTAAAGACTATGGGGACTTTTAAGGTTGGACTAAATGCATCTTAAGCATTTTATATGGTCAGGAGCCTATGGGGGCCAGGGAGTGGAATGTGGTGGTTTGAATGAGTGTCCCCCATAGGCTTTAAGTATTCAGACATTTTGTCTCCAATTGGTGGCACTGTTCTTGGAGGTCTTAGAAGGTATGACTGTGCTGGAGGAAGTACGTCATTGGGGGCAGGCTTAGTGAGTTTAACAAGCCTTGCGGTCTCCAGTCTCTCTCTCTCTCTCTCTGCTTCCTGTGCTCATTGCGAGATGTGGCCCTCGGCTTTCTGCTCCAGCCCCAGCCACCATGCTTCCCACCACAATGGACTCTAATTCCCTAGAACCATCAATCAATCATAAGCTCAAATAAACTCTTCCTTTTATAAGTTCTCTTGCTTATGGTGGTTTACCACAGCAACAGAAAAGTGACTAATACAATGTGTATGATATTGTTAAACAGCATATTACGATCTGTCTGTGTATGATAGCAATACATGTGCCTCTGCTCAGTACAACCTTTATAAAATGTCATCGCCAAATTTATTTATTAGAACCTTATTTATGAGTGTATGCATGAAGTACTGTTCACTTTTAAGAATTCTATAATGTAATTATGGCATATGCAAGAAATTGTGTTCCACCTAGCAGGTACTATACACCTTGTTACAGCCTCAAGTGAAACAGACTATATTGAGTTACCCATACATACTAAAACTGTTTTATATATCTGTTATATTTTGCACATGTTACTTTTAATTTTCTTTTTTTAATTTTTTACCCTTTCTGAGACAGGGTACTTTTAATATTTTTAAGAAAAATTAAGTTTTACTTCAGGTGACCACAGTCCACATGTAACCAGTTTGGGTGAGCCCTAAGTATTTCCTGTCTGCTATTTGTATGTGACAATGCCCCCCCCCACCACACTTTCTTTTCTCAAAGCTATAATTCAAAATCTGGGGACAAGTGACATAGCCTTCATTAGAGATAGTCCTAGAAGATACTGGTTCTAGCCTCTTTATTATCTTGGGTTTGTTTCTTGAGCTATGTTAGAACTTTTTTGCCTTTCATAGTTTAAATCCATTGTACTTTGAGTACCTAAATGACCTTTATAGACCTTAAAGAACAAATTGTAAGCCTTACTGCATAGGTTTAATGTCAACTTGATACATAAGAAACTTCAATAATTACCTTCATTGGACTGGCCTGTGCCCATTGTGGGCAATGCCATGCTTGGCCAGATATTTCTATATTGTACACAATAGGCTGAACACGATCCAACAACACAAACCAGTAAGTAGCATCCTTTCCTAGCCTGTGCTGCAGCTACTACCACCAGGCTCCTACCATGAGCTTTTATTATTAGTTAGAATGTTTTGCCACAGCAATTAAGAATTTATTAAGAGTGCTTAAATCAATATTCAAGCTTTACTTAGGTGCTAATATGGTAAAGTACCAAATTCATTCAAATAATCCTCTTGGAGGTTTAGCAACCACACTTAAAGCTCCAATCTGATTTGGAAAGAGGGATTTGAAGGGACAATATTTTGGCCCCCACCCTCTAAGATAGACTTAAGTCCTAGGGTCCTGCATTGGCACCTTTGTACATGTCCTATGGCAGTGAGTCACCAGTCACCTTGGGCCAGAGAGATCTTGGAGATTCACTTAAAAGGACTTCATCTGGCCAGTGTCTAGTCAAGGGAGAAAAGTCCATATAGAGAAGAGACCCCCTCATGCTTCAAAGGGAAGCTCTAGTCAAGCAAGGCCTGACTTTGTCCTCACATAGATGGAACTGGTGAAGAGAGCCAGGCACAAGGCCTGAGTGACCCCCTAAGGACCAGAACCTCAACTGACCTTAACATCAAAACTAATTTCATTTATCTGGGCTAACTGTGTGGTATTAAACACCCCAATAGGAAACTATAATCTAAAGAGAAAATAACTTATGCCTTATTACCAGAGAGATAGGTGAGAGACCTGCTGTACCAAGTTAGGAATCTATTGTGTCATGTTAGGAAATATCTCAGAGATCAGTGACAGATTTAATGTGACATGTCAGAAAATACCACTTTTTATATTCTCATGGTTATGGCTCTCATTCTGGAGCCCTGTATGTGTATTAACCTTTTTTCCAATTCCTCAAACTAGGGTACATGTCCTCTCTCCCTCTGCAGACCCAAGGCAGGGACCCTCCAATTGCCAATGCACCCAGAAGCCCCCCTACCCCCCGTTGGTAATGTGAAGTCCCTGCACTGGTATACTCATATAAGACTCAACCAGCTTGTCTCTTCAGTTGTAGAGAAAATGTCTACCAAATACTGGCCACTGTCGATCTGGACCCACCAGGCAGAGCACCCAGAGCAGCCAAAATGGGAAACCAGATTCTAACCCTCCAGCCTGACAGCTGTTCCCCCAAGACTTCATCCCTCCTCAGCTCTGGAGTAGATAACAGAAGAGAGAATAGCCTCCCATTTCCTTGTAATAGTCAAAAGGCTGGAATGTTAGGTCTGGGCTTCCCAGAATTCCAAGGGACAAACAGATGCCCACTTCCTCCAGAGGCTGTCAATCTTCTGACCTCTTCACCTGTACCTGAGGCCCCACCCTGTGGCTATAAATGGCTGGGCCCCAGTCGCCATCTTGCCCCTGCTCCCTGTCCCTGCTTTTGCCCCTGCCCCTGCTCCTGTTCCATCACGTGTCTGCAGGTGGCCCGCTCCGGCAGTCCCACATGGAAGTAAATCATGTTCCAGGAGTGACTTAAGCCTCATGTGCCTTTTTATCTGGGGGTTTGGGCCTTTATAATCCAAACCTGGGGATTGAGCTCCCGTCCTTAGGCTTAGCAGCAAGGGCTTTTATCCCCAGATCTGTCTTACTGCCCTCTCACCTTTGAGACTTGACAGATTTTTCCTGTCACATCAAATTTCTGCATGCCACAAGAATAAGAAACACTCAGATGTTAAGGGTGAGGAGAGAACTAAGTCTCTTTTGAGAGGTGCTTACCATGTAAAGCCACTGGTATATGTTGTTTTATGCAAGTTAAGTTTTAGGACTTTTTCTAGGTGTGAGAAATGAGCATCAAAGAGCTTACCAGAGCCAGTAATGAATACTATGTCACATCATCCACATTGGGTGCCTCAGTGAGGAAGCAGCTGGAACCCAGACCTATCCAAGGCCTACCTCTGCCTGCTTTCTAGGATAATGCTACAGGAGATAGTGAGTGCCACAGTCCATTCTCTACCTCTCTGCCTTGTCATTTAGAAATAGTTATCTGTGTCTTTGCTTCACAATTTCCATATTGTCTGGAGGATTTTCCCATGATGAAAAATACCAGGAGAACAAAAGCCCTGTCAGTTACTAGCCCTTTCTTTGCGTTTCTGTTGTCATGGAGAATACAGTTGTCAGCCTTTGTTTGCAGTGGCTACAGCTGAATTTTTCAACCCTGCTAACTGAAGTCCATGTATGGCTGGTCCAGTGACCAACAGAACAAAATGCTACAAATTACCTCTATAGAACATTAATTGAAGGTCTCTGCACTATAGAATCCTTCTCTCAATTAGAGAGCTGTCTCGGGAGTAATGTTCTCTCTAAAAATCATGATATACACAGCTCTATAAATCGATGGAAGACTTGTGACCATTAAACTTAATTGATACTGAATTTAGAGGAATGTGTTTCAATCATGTTGCCATTTTATTTGAAAATTAGTTTCTGGCATTACTTCTTTTCTTCCCTTGACACATGAGGACATGTAGTGCCCTGAAGTGACATATCTATGAGCCAAGGGGAAGCAGGCCTGAGCAGAGGCCCCAGGACAGAAAAAAAAAAAACAGGAGGGGTCTCCTGATGCCATGAACAAATGAGATAAAGCAGGAACCAAAAACTGATGATTTTTTTTTTGTCTTTTTGAGATAGGGTCTCCCTGTAGCCCCAGCTGTCCTGGAACTCGCTCTGTAGACCAGGCTGGCTTTGAACTCACAAAGATCCGCCTGCCTCTGCCTCCTGAGTGCTAGGATTAAAGGCATGTGCCACTGCTCCTGGCTTTACACCTTTTTCTAGTACTCTGTGTGCACCAAGGAATATGTGACTTGTTCTAGCTAGAACTTTCTGCTGTTAGGACAGATCTCTAAAGCTCTACATGCAGATGCTGGCTGTTTGTAAAATACCTGAAACACTCAGTTAAAGTAAATCTAGATAATATAGTGAAATTACCTACTCTACTCCTAAACACTTAATAGTCAATTTTGGATGTTTTACTATATTATTTATTTGTTATAGTCAAGACCATAAAATGTAATCTGAGATAATATAATATTTTAAGTCAGTATAATATAATATTTTAAGTAGTAGAGGCATAGAAATTTTTATATTTGAAAAATTATGATATTAACCATTTCATTGAGATGTGCATAGCATCTATCCATTCTGCTTTTCAGCATACCAGATCACTACTAGGAAACATTAGAGTTACAAAATAAATAGCATGTAATATCTGTTATTTTTATAAGAGTTTACAATCTAAAAGAAATTGAATAAAATAGGTGACCACTTTTTTCTAATGTGGAATGTAATATTTGGCATAAGAAAGATGCAAGATGCTATCAATAGCTGAAGAAGATTAAAGTCAAGATCTGTTTTCATGGGTTTGGGACAACCAAGGAAGTCTTCATGAAGAAACTGACATATGAAAGAATTTGGAACTTCTGGTGTCTATAAGCCATAGTAGACATTAAATTCTTGAATGAACATCTCACTAGGTGCGATTTTAAAAGCAAGGAAATTAATTCAAATCGAGGAGCTCGATCAGACAATATGTGCTAAGTTCATCTGGCTAGAGAGTGTAGAGGATAGAAGTGGAAGTCAAATCAAAGACATAGTCAAGGCTCCTAAATTATGAGGATGAGGACATGTCTATTGTACTTCATGACCTTGAGCATGTGCACTAGGGTAACTTGATTACTGCTAGGAGCTGTTTTCAAACAAAAGCTCAGTTCACTTATGTTTGAAAGAACTTCCTTGGAAGTATACTTGGTTGCTCAAAGGATTAACAAAACTGAGAGCCAATCCAAAAGCAGGCAAAGACACTGATGGCGCAGTTGATTATGTGACAGAAGCACTCACAACACCCCTCCCGGTGGGCCCTGCTGGGCTCCTGATGCCATGGACATCATTGCTCTGGACAGGTTTTGTTTGTAGACCCATTACCCCACATGGTGGCTCTTAAACAGTCCTGGTCTCTTTATATCCATCACTCCAGGAGCAGAGTTCTTTTTTTGAAAATATTTTCATTTATATTTTTTATGTATATGAGTATTATGCCTGTGTGTGTGTGTATAAGCGGACCTATGTTGCTTATAGGTTAAGCAAAGGACAGAAGAGGGCATCAGATCCCCTGGAACTGGAGTTATGGACAGTTGTTGCTGCCACGTGGGTGCTGGGATTCGAACCCCTGTCTTCTGCAAGAATAGCCAGGGCTCTTAACCACTGAGCCATTTCTCCAGCCCCCCAAGAGTAGAGTTCTAAATAAGCCTTCAGATTGGCTAAGCTAAGTCACATGCCCTCACTTTAGCTGCCAAATTTCTTGGAGAGCACGCATCCAGCCTTTTCTATAGCTATTTGGCTATTGCAATTGTCTCCAAATAAGAAGGGAATTTTTATATTAGGTATTCAAAAAGGTCCAGCAAATGTCCATCATCCTCAAGTTACAGAAACAGCCATATATTTGTGACAGGTCAAAAAAGTAGAAACAGTTTCCAAGAAAGAGTGTGTAATGTTTCTACTGAACAAAGGAGGTTGGAGGAGAGGAAGAAAGGCAGACACAGAGATAGAGGAGACAGAGAGAGATCATGGACATTATAAGTTGTGATCCAGAATTGCTTCAGAAATGTCATTTGCATATATACTCAATATATATATGCATATTTGAATTGCATCTCATATGAAAATATCCAGCTATAATCTCCACCATATATATTTTACATTTTAAGAATTTGGTATATCATTTGGTAAAGACCCTCACCTCTTTTCAGTCAACATGCAACCAAACAATATCTTTTAGATTAGGAATGGGTTTTAGATGAGTCTATGTTGAATAATGTATCTAGAAAGGATCATAAGAGTTTATATAAAACTCTAATATGTCTTCAAACTATTCTCCACATAAAGTACCCAGGATTAAATAAGATACTGACCAAAGCAGATCCCACAAGCTCTGTTAGCATTCATATGGGCATTCTAGTAGTGCTAAGTCTGCTTTGTGACTATAAATTTGAATCTTAAGTGAAACAAGCCAAACTTTGTTAATACTTTCTAATTTGAATAGAAAGTGAAGCTGATGGCAAGAGAAAACTCACAGATATGTTTGGGAAATTTATAACATGAAACATCTCAGCAATTGCCAATATTTAAAGGTTATGTCCGTTGTGTTGGGAAGTGGCATAAAGTTTTCACCGTTTTCAGATAATTGGGCATCATACTGATGGGTAAAATTGTGCATGTCAGTGACTCCTGCACTGATGTAGGAAAATTGACAGACACTGTTTAAAAGAAGCCAAAGTTTCTGTGCATCATGTCATGCCAGGAATAATTACACAACTGTTCTGTTACCCTCAGCACCTTGCAGTCCATCACACCAGCTACTGATTGTTCCAGAGTTCTTTTGTTTGTTTTGCGTAGTGAAGCAGTTCTGAGAAATATACATTTGTAAAATGGCTGATGCTAATACTTGTTATAAATGAAGCCCAAACCTCAATAATACCCATAAACCCTGTCCTTACCGCCAAGGGTGCATTTAGATATGACTCTCATTTCATATTCATTAGCTTTAGTATCATCAACTTAGGCCAATAGGTCATGAAACAACCACTTCAAAAGGTCAAGCAGGATTTGCTGCAACCATCAGGTAAGGGTGCACTGAAGGCATCTATCCTCATGAGAATCAACATCAATAAGGTTTTCAGGTTTTTTTTTCTGTGTGTTTGTGTGTCTGTGTCTCTATGTGTGTGTGTATGTGTGTGTCATCTGTGTGTGAGTATGCATGGGTGGCAGCTAGCTCAAAATATCTTTAGTAATGTCTGATCAAGTAGCTTGTTATTATTTACATGGCATTTCACATTTGCAGAGGGATTTCCCAAGATGTATTAATCCTCAGAGCATTAG
Organism: Rhizomys pruinosus; assembly: GCA_009823505.1. Taxonomy (NCBI): domain Eukaryota; kingdom Metazoa; phylum Chordata; class Mammalia; order Rodentia; family Spalacidae; genus Rhizomys; species Rhizomys pruinosus. Next base: position 1,860,687 of record VZQC01000181.1, on the reverse strand, counting down.
TGTAAGGAAGGGCAGGCTTAGTTCTTTTTTCACACACAAGGGCATAACAATTAAAAGGCTTGAAGAGGTCTATAAATGGGTGAGTAAAGGATTAGAATCTAGAGGTCTTGACCCTACATTCTTTTCAAATCTACTACATGAAAAAAAGTTAACCTTTCACTTGGTATTATCTTAAAATTATCCTGTCAAATCCAGTGGGACCAGAGACTAAAATGAAATGTCTAAAGTCAAAAACATGTGTCTACCAAGTGATTTGACTAGCAGAAGATTCCTGTTATCTGAGTCATTTGTGCCAATTGTTTTTCTACCAGGCTAGCTCACTCATGCCCTAGGGAAAGGAAACCTAGGAATGGGGATGCAGGAGGCACCAAGCCTCCTTCCCATGAGGCCACGGTAGTATACGTATAAGCATAGGTTTGATAGGTTGGCTCTAGTAGAAGGTCTACGGTTCAAAGGATAATGTATTGTAATAATAAAGACCTTTCTGACTTTTGTCCTCTATGTTGACTAATACTGCAAGCCACTTGTAGTTACTGAGCTAGCCTGCACAGGTGCAATGCAGGGCTGGGGATATTGTTTCACGTTGCAATAATTATTGCCAGGCAAACCAGCTGGAATGAGAAGCGGATGCTTCTTATTCTTAAAACTCTCTTCCGATTTCCCTTTGGAACTGACAAATTGCTCAGGTGAAAGTCATCCCCTGCCAGGTTTCTGCAATTTTCTCAGCTTCACACAACTTTTCATTTTCTTGTTTCTTGTCATGAACATAGAAAAAAAGCCACCTAATTCCTCTGGGATGGCATTTGTAGTTTGGCTGCAAACTGAAAGTGCTGGACAAGCCAGGAGAGGGTTGTCTTTTACAACGAGATTTGGGAATTTGTCAGCTGCTTTGCAACTAGCTGACAAATAATGACATGGGGTGATTTCTACTACAAACAGGAAGCACTTCTGTTCTGTGGTGATGTAAGGGAACATTGATTTAATATTTTGTGCCAGCTGTGTACACTTACCCAGGAGGTAACAAACAGAGGTGTGATATCAAGGGCGAAAAGTAAAAAAATAAAACACTTATAAGTTATTAAACAGTTTTAGACTGAGAAGATAAATCAAGTAATTTCAACATGGGTAAGCAAACACTCACAGAGATCTGACAGATAATTCATTGCTCTGTCTGAGACAGCCATTTTCTACTCTTGTAAATGAACTTAATATGTTTGTAAATATGTGTAGCTTTGAGGAGAAAAGCACAAAATGAGTGGGGACTGGCCCATCAGTCAAACTGTGATACATGGATGGGCATGACTCTTATGCATTTGGGTCTGAAGATCTTTATGTCCTTACAGCCTATCATTCTTTCCTTTGGTATTCAAACCAAGGGGAAATCCTATCCATCTTAAGTGCCCATAACAATTTTTATACAATAAAACAAATGTTAAAGCATTCTACCAACAAGGTAGAATTGCTAGGTAACACTGAACTTTAGTTTAAAAGGTACTTTTTTTAATAATAAACAGAAATAGTTTGATATGGGTAACAGGAAACCTAGGAGTTTTGAACAAAGCAGGTGTTTGCTGTTGTTGTGTAACAGGAAGTCAAGTGGGAACAGGTTCTAGTTTCATTTCAGTAATTATGATAAAAATACTCCAATGAAAAGCAATGTAGGGGAGAAGTGGATTTATTTCAGCTTACAATTCCAGATCATAGATCATTCCATAAGAGTGGGGAAGTCAAGGCAGGAGCTTCCAACAGCTAGCCACTCCTCATCCATGTCGAGAGCAGAGAGAAATGAATGTATACATAGCCACTTGGTGCATGTGTTCATTTCCATTTCTCCATTCTTACACAGTTCAGGAACTCTGCCTAGGGAATGGTGCTGTCCACAGTGGGCTGAGTCTTCCCACATCAACTAACTTAAGACAATTCTCCACAGGTATGCCCAGAGGCCTACCAAATACAGGCAATCCCTCACTGAGATGCTCTGCCCAGGTGATTCTAAGTTGAGGCTGGACTTTGATCTCGGCGCATCATCAGAATGGACACTGCAGTGTCTGTCCACCTTTGGCACACCACCATTCTGTCCTAATGTCTACTGCTTCATGGTCACAGGATGACTGCAAGCACCCTCACCCATCATGTCTACAAGAAAACAAGGAGTCTGAGCAGAGAGGGGGCACAGGTGTCTCCTTCCCCTAAAGCAGACTGCCTTCTCCGAGGCCCCATTGGATTTGTGTTTGTATTTTGTTGAGTCCACTGGGACATGTGACACTTCAAGCAAATGAGGCTGAAGGAAGTGACATTTTATTTTACTAGGAGAGGTAGGGAACACACTTGGGGTTAACTACTCAACAGTATTTTATCTATGAAGCCAAAGCAAGTTCAAGGAAATTTTTTTTAATTTTTTTTAAATTTTATTTATTTCTGTATGTGTATGAATGTACTGTCTGCATGCAAGTCTTTGCACCCGTGTCGTGCAATGCCGTGGAGGTCAGAAGAGGGTGTCGGATTCCCCTGGAACTGGAGTTCTCCTGGAATTGGAGTTTCAGACGGTTCTTAGCCGCCATGTGGGTGCTGGGGATCGAACCCGGGTCCTCTGCAAGAGCGGTAAACTGCTAGGCCATCTCTCCAGCCCCAAGGAAATTTTTTTAGACATTCACTCAACCAATATATTTCTGCTCAACATTTGTATTAGGCACGAGTAGCTTCTGTTAGCTACCTATTTTCTTTTTAAAATCTCTTTATATGATTTCATTTATTTGAATGGTCATCATGTTTGACCTAGCCAGTAAGAGTGGGCGTTCAAGGCTAGATGCTAAATTCTCAAGTTATTCTACATTGTCTTAATGGAGACCTCATCCAGGCAAAATGCTTCCACTCCCCAGTGATTAGCAGAGAATTTACAATTGTGCATTTCCAGGCTGGGTTTCATCTTTCGGGTTCAGAAATGCTGATTTGGCATCACCTCTAGAATATGGCAATGGAAATTTAAATTTGACTTCTTTATAAATGAACACATGGTCTTTACCTCTCCCCTCTCTCAAACCTTGTCCTCTTTCAAGATTAATGGTTTAGATTAAATAAGACGAATATTGATCCAGTTGCATAAACCCCAATCTTCTTTTCACTTCTCTGTATAAACTATTATCTACTTTCTCCATTGCCAAAGCTATTCATCCCTCTAAGCCACCTTGCTTAATATTCTATAATTTCTCCTCATATCCATTCTCCCCCTACCCAACATAAGCTCTACATATTTACTAGATGAGCCCAAGTATTTCTCATTTTCCTCCACTCATAACCTTCCATATTAGAAAAAAAAGTAAGATACAAATCCTTAACTTGGTCTGAAGACCCTATCTGGACTGGCATCATGCTCCTCCAAGCATGCTTTATTGCTCCAGCTACACAGACCTCCGATTCAGGTTTTATTCATGTCTTGCTTCTTTTTTCTTCAGGATGCTACACATGAAGTCCTCTCTTCCTGATTGTCATCATATCTGCCTACCTTTGTGTGTAGCTAACTCTTGTCCATTGTTTGGATATCATATCATATCAAATATTATTTTGTCAGGAACTTCTTCCTGGACTATCCTCCCAGATTAATATATATATATATATATATATATATGTATATATATTTTTTGTCTTTTTGAGACAGGGTCTCCCTGTAGCCCCAGTTGTCCTGGAACTCACTCTGTAGACCAGGCTGGCCTTGAACTCACAAAGATCCGCCTGCCTCTGCCTCCCAAGTGCTAGGACTAAAGGCATGCACCACCACGCCCGGCCTGATTAATGTATAGTTAATTGACGTGAGTTCAACAAGTATCCCGTTTTGCCCAGACTCTGTCTACAGGTTACATGGTATTTGAGGACTTAGTAAAAGTAAATATGTGACTTAGTAAAAGTAAATATGTGTGCACGCCTTTAATCCTAGCACTTGGGAGGCAGAGACAGGCGGATCTTTGTGAGTTCAAGGCCAGCCTGGTCTACAAAACAAAAAAAAAAAAAAGAAAATATTAACATTTGTAATTCATTAATATATTTATATACATATAATATATAATGTCTGTCTCACTAACTGAATACAGCTCTTAAGAACAAGGTCTGACCATTTACCTTCTGTTAATACATGTTTGTTTAAAGAATGAAGAGCAAATGGAAAATGTATCCCCAAAAGAATGGCTTGGCCAATCACTACCCTTCCCTTGTCTATTATTTAGTCCAAAAAAATCAGTGGGTATCGAATAAGTGCCGGGCACTGTGTCAAGTTTCTAAGGTACAGTGGAAGAAGGACATTGTCCCTGTAGTCATGGAATTCACATTCTACCAGTGGGGATAGATACTAGCCAAATAATTGTAAGTCAGTTTGAAATGACAAAAGGAAGTTGCTATGAAATGTAATATATATATATATATAAAAAAAAAAAAATATATAATATATATATATCTATATTATATTATATATATATTAATCTGGGGAGATAGTCCAGGAGAAGTTCCTGAACAAAATATATTTGATATGATATGATATCCAAACAATGGACAAGAGTTAGCTACACACAAAGGTAGGCAGATATGATGACAATCAGGAAGAGAGGACTTCATGTGTAGCATCCTGAAGAAAAAAGAAGCAAGACATGAATAAAACCTGAATCGGAGGTCTGTGTAGCTGGAGCAATAAAGCATGCTTGGAGGAGCATGATGCCAGTCCAGATAGGGTCTTCAGACCAAGTTAAGGATTTGTATCTTACTTTTTTTTCTAATATGGAAGGTTTGAGTGGAGGAAAATGAGAAATACTTGGGCTCATCTAGTAAATATGTAGAGCTTATGTTGGGTAGGGGGAGAATGGATATGAGGAGAAATTATAGAATATTAAGCAAGGTGGCTTAGAGGGATGAATAGCTTTGGCAATGGAGAAAGTAGATAATAGTTTATACAGAGAAGTGAAAAGAAGATTGGGGTTTATGCAACTGGATCAATATTCGTCTTATTTAATCTAAACCATTAATCTTGAAAGAGGACAAGGTTTGAGAGAGGGGAGAGGTAAAGACCATGTGTTCATTTATAAAGAAGTCAAATTTAAATTTCCATTGCCATATTCTAGAGGTGATGCCAAATCAGCATTTCTGAACCCGAAAGATGAAACCCAGCCTGGAAATGCACAATTGTAAATTCTCTGCTAATCACTGGGGAGTGGAAGCATTTTGCCTGGATGAGGTCTCCATTAAGACAATGTAGAATAACTTGAGAATTTAGCATCTAGCCTTGAACGCCCACTCTTACTGGCTAGGTCAAACATGATGACCATTCAAATAAATGAAATCATATAAAGAGATTTTTAAAAGAAAAATAGGTAGCTAACAGAAGCTACTCGTGCCTAATACAAATGTTGAGCAGAAATATATTGGTTGAGTGAATGTCTAAAAAAATTTCCTGGGGCTGGAGAGATGGCCTAGCGTTAGGTCTGACGCTCTTGCAGAGGACCCGGGTTCGCTCCCAGCACCACATGGCGGCTAAGAACCGTCTGAAACTCCAATTCCAGGAGAACTCCAGTTCCGGGGAATCCGACACCCTCTTCTGCCTCCACGGCATTGCACGACACGGGTGCAAAGACTTGCATGCAGACAGTACCATTCATACACCTACAGAAATAAATAAAATTTAAAAAAAATTAAAAAAAATTTCCTTAACTTGCTTTGGCTTCATAGATAAAATACTGTTGAGTAGTTAACCCCAAGTGTGTTCCCTACCTCTCCTAGTAAAATAAAATGTCACTTCCTTCAGCCTCATTTGCTTGAAGTGTCACATGTCCCAGTGGACTCAACAAAATACAAACACAAATCCAATGGGGCCTCGGAGAAGGCAGTCTGCTTTAGGGGAAGGAGACACCTGTGCCCCCTCTCTGCTCAGACTCCTTGTTTTCTTGTAGACATGATGGGTGAGGGTGCTTGCAGTCATCCTGTGACCATGAAGCAGTAGACATTAGGACAGAATGGTGGTGTGCCAAAGGTGGACAGACACTGCAGTGTCCATTCTGATGATGCGCCGAGATCAAAGTCCAGCCTCAACTTAGAATCACCTGGGCAGAGCATCTCAGTGAGGGATTGCCTGTATTTGGTAGGCCTCTGGGCATACCTGTGAGGATTGTTCTTAAGTTAGTTGATGGGAAGACTCAGCCCACTGTGGACAGCACCATTCCCTAGGCAGAGTTCCTGAACTGTGTAAGAATGGAGAAATGGAAATGAACACATGCACCAAGTGGCTATGTATACATTCATTCTCTCTGCTCTCGACATGGATGAGGAGTGGCTAGCTGTTGGAAGCTCCTGCCTTGACTTCCCCACTCTTATGGAATGATCTATGATCTGGAATTGTAAGCTGAAATAAATCCACTTCTCCCCTACATTGCTTTTCATTGGAGTATTTTTATCATAATTACTGAAATGAAACTAGAACCTGTTCCCACTTGACTTCCTGTTACACAACAACAGCAAACACCTGCTTTGTTCAAAACTCCTAGGTTTCCTGTTACCCATATCAAACTATTTCTGTTTTATTAAAAAGTACCTTTTAAACTAAAGTTCAGTGTTACCTAGCAATTCTACCTTGTTGGTAAATGCTTTAACATTTGTTTTATTGTATAAAAATTGTTATGGGCACTTAAGATGGATAGGATTTCCCCTTGGTTTGAATACCAAAGGAAAGAATGATAGGCTGTAAGGACATAAAGATCTTCAGACCCAAATGCATAAGAGTCATGCCCATCCATGTATCACAGTTTGACTGATGGGCCAGTCCCCACTCATTTGTGCTTTTCTCCTAAAGCTACACATATTTACAAACATATTAAGTTCATTTACAAGAGTAGAAAATGGCTGTCTCAGACAGAGCAATGAATTATCTGTCAGATCTCTGTGAGTGTTTGCTTACCCATGTTGAAATTACTTGATTTATCTTCTCAGTCTAAAACTGTTTAATAACTTATAAGTGTTTTATTTTTTTACTTTTCGCCCTTGATATCACACCTCTGTTTGTTACCTCCTGGGTAAGTGTACACAGCTGGCACAAAATATTAAATCAATGTTCCCTTACATCANTTTTTTGGTCTTTTCAAGACAGGGTCTCCCTGTAGCCCCAGATGTCCTGGAATTCACTCTGTAGACCAGGCTGGCCTTGAACTCACAAAGATCCGCCTGCCTCTGCCTCCCAAGTGCTAGGATTAAAGGCGTGCACCACCATGCCTGGCATGTTATATATTTCTATCTACTTCAATCCTCAGACACAAATCTGACAACAAAGTCTTTCCCCTGCCAAACAAAAAATGCATTCTAGGGACTTGGCTCTGCTCCCCAGGTAACTCACCTACCTCATGACTTTTCATGTGGATTATTTTCAGCCTCAGGTTCACAAATACAGTGATTCTAGGTTAGGTTGGCTGCTTCCCAATGAATTTATTAAGAAGCAGTATTCTCATAAATAAGTTAAGCTTTTGTCATGGGGAAACTTGCTTCTGGGCAGGTTTCTGGTAATCTGTTATTGTAACAGGAGAGGTGTTTATTCTAGAGGTTCGTCTCATTGAGAATGAACTTCCTAAGAATGTCATAGGTTGTAAGTCTATTGTCAGATCTAAAATAGTCCCTTTCATACCCTATGTTCCCTTCCTTTGATGAAAAGTGGTTCCTGGGACAGTAGACAGTTAGAAAATCAGACTTGATGTATCATTTCTCTGAAAGAAAACCATTTTATAAATACCTGAAAAGTGTACTACAAGAAGCCAAATGGCAGTGGTTTTGTGGTGGTTTGTTATGCATTGTGAATAGCATTTGGAGAATTCCTTAAAGTAGGTGAGTCCTTTTAGGAAATTCCCTTAAGGAGTTGTGTAAAGCCCTTTGGTAGCTTCTTTCATAGTTGTGAAAACTCTGATCACACACATATTTGACTCCTGTAGTGAGGCTGCTCGGCCAGTCTGCCACTCACTATACATAGATACCCTATATATATAGGAAGCCTCCCCATTAAAAAAAATGAATGCTTACTGCTGTGAACATATATCATTTATTGGCTGATTGTCCTATGAACAAAATAGCCACCTATTTGTTATTCCAGCTTTGAACACATTTTTTTTCAGTTCCCACTATTTGTAGCCATATTAGAAGTGTAGTCACTCATACTGTTTCCCAAATTGAAAGTGGTTGGAAGTGAAGAATGTTCACATTTATTTTCTCCTCCTAAGACTGAGATTATCCAGTTAGCAAGGCAAGAAAAATCACTGAGATTCAATTGGCCACCACATGATGATGGGATTGATAGTGTTGAGTCACCAGAGCATTCCTGCTGAAACAGCTTTGTGCCCTTCCAACACCTTGATCCTCAGCACCTCAGCCTTGTTTCCTTAGACTCCTACCACACATGTAAATCTCATAATATCCCTGAAAAATTTCCTTTGCAAAGTAATGTATGATCAAGATATAGAGACGTTTCAACACCTTGCAGCTCCCAAGGGCTCAAAATACACACAAACACACACACATGCACACACACACACGCATGCACACACATACACACACTACACGCACACACACTACACACACACACTATACACACAAACACATATTCCCATTTTATTTTATTTTATTTATTTATTTATTTTTTGTCTTTTTGAGACAGGGTCTCCCTGTAGCTCCAGCTGTCCTGGAACTCACTCTGTAGACCAGGCTGGCCTTGAACTCACAAAGATCCGCCTGCCTCCGCCTCCCAAGTGCTAGGATTAAAGGCATGCGCCACCACACCTGGCCCCATTTTCAAAAATGTAACATAGCATAAATAGTAGGCAGTAGGTTTGAATATGACATTTTCTTTTTTCTCTCCCTCTCCTTTTGCAAAGGGGCTCCCTGTAGTCCCAGCTGGCCTGGAACTCACCATGTAGACCAAGATGAGATCCACCTCCCTCTGCCTCCTGAGTGCTGGGATTAAAAACCTGCACTACCATGCCTGGCTGAATAAAATGTTTTCAAGCATATGTGGCACTACTACTTTATTCTAACTTACGCTCCTACTGTACTGCACATGCACACACACACACATGTGCATATGGACCTGCCTGTACATGAGCATACATACACAGAACCCTCACACACATATTAGTACTCAGTTTTCATGGATATTACAAATCAATATGCTGAACAACTTGAGCTTTTATTGGGTAGCTATTGGGGGTAATCTAAGGAATTCAAGTCGCTGCCAGGACTCAGATCCTGTAACTGGAGGACTGATATTCCTCTTTTCTTGCTGGCTGTCGGCAATAAGTTTGTTTTCAACTTCTAGAAGGTGAGTGCATCCCTGGCATATGCCCCATCCATCCCCAAAGTCAACACTAGAGAGCTGAGTCTTCCTTACATGTTGATTTCTTCAGCTGTCTTCTTCTGCTCCCCTCTACCTTCCCATGTATGTCTTCTCTGTTTCCTCTCCTGCTAAAGAGCTCATGGAATTACATTAGGCCCATTCTGATAATTTCAGAATAATTGTTCCATTTTATTGTCAGCTGACTAGTAATGTTAAGTACACCCTTAAAACCTCTTCACAATCCTCAAGTTAAACTTGTGTGATTTCACCCAGGATACAGTTAAGGAAGATCCTAATTATCCTGAAAAAAAAAAAAAAATCACAGTGAGGACAGTTTACCTGATATCCCAAGAAGTAGAAGTAATAGTCTTAGAAATTAAAATAGGGATGGAAAGCTAGGTATGGTGGTACATGCTGGGATTACCCAGCACTTGGGAGGCTGAGAAGCAAGAGTTCAAGGCCAGCTTGGACTCTGTCAGGACCCTGTTCAAAAGGATAAGCAGCATCATGCCTCGTCCTAGCTGGTCTACCTGAAGCTGTGTAGCGGCGGCTTCTACTGCCTGGTTCAACTCACCACGGACCCCAACTTCGCCTGCGCCGACTCCTGCAAGAGCAAAGAGTGCAAATGCACCTCCTGCAAAAAGAGCTGCTGCGCCTGCTGTCCTGTGGGCTGTGCAAAGTGCGTCCAGGGCTGTGTCTGCAAAAAAGAGGCTTCCAACAAGTGTACCTGCTGTGCTAATGTGGGCTCATCCCTGAAACCACGTGTAAATAGAGCGATGTGTACAAACCTGGATTCTTTTTTTTTACTACCTTGACCCATCTCTCAACACCTCTTTCTACAAGCATGTAACTGACAATAAAAATCATTGACTTCAATAAAAAAAAAAAAAAAGGAGAAATAGCCAGGCGTGGTGGTGCGTGCTTTTAATCCTAGCACTTGGGAGGCAGAGGCAGGCTGATCTTTGTGAGTTCAAGACCAGCCTGGTCTACAGAGTGAGTTCCAGGACAGCTGGGGCTATAGAGAGACCCTGTCTCCAAAAGACCAAAAAAAAAAAAAGGAGAAGAAAAACCAGCAGGAAGAACAGGAGGAGAGAAAAAGGGAGGGGCAGAAAGAGAGGGAGGAAGGGAGGGACAGCAGCTCATAGACGGTGGCTAAGGTGATTGCTGCTACAACTTGTTCCACAAGACCTTCTGAAACTGCTTATGATATGCATCACAAGACTTTCTAGGGAATGAAGGAGGAAAGTTTATACTTTATTAATTTTTTAACTATATTATTTATTATGTTTATTTTATGTGTATGAGTGTATTTCCCCTGATTTGTGCAATGCCTGAGGAGATCAGAAGACAGCATCAGATCCTCTGGAACTGGAATTGTGGTTGGGGTTAGCAACCTTACGGGTGCTGGGAATTGAACCCGGGTCCTCTGCAAGAGCAGCCAGTGCTCTTAACCCCTGAGCCATCTCTCCAGACCCAAGATTGACTTCGTTTTTTTTAATGTGTGCTTTGCCTACCCATATTTAAGTGTACTGTGTATACAATGCTCATAGAGGTCAGAGAGGGCATCAGATCCCCTGGAACTAAAATTATGGATGGTTGTTAGCCATCTTGTAGGTCCTGGGAACTGAACCTGAGCCTTCTGCAAGATCAGCCAGTGATCTTAACTGCTGAACTGTCTCTCCATCCTCCCGTAAGTTATGATGGCCCCACACTGCTAGATTTATGGGTCACATGGGCATGAGGTCAGTGGTTCCAGCAGGTGATTCAAGGTGAGATACAAATTGAAACTGGGCAAAGATAATTGACTGATCACTGCAGCAGTGGCTGCACTAAGAGGTGAGACCAGGAGCAGGTGAGTGATGAAGCACAGGTGTCCTATCTTATAGTAGGTTTATTTTAAATGTGCATATACTCCGTGTGTATATAGAGAATACAATAATACATAATTATATATATATATATATATATATATATTACAGTGTGGTATTCTACATGTAGTGATCCAAACCTTCAAGGAAGTTAAGGAAAAGAGGGGGTAAAATGTGCTAGGAATGATACCTATCTGAGAACATGGGGAGGGCCCCAGGAGAGGCTGTGAGAACCTTCTGGAAGAGCAGCCGGTTTGAGTAGAGAAAGGTGGAGAAGAAGAGAGATCATGTGAGCAAGTCTCAACCTGTGAGTCAGTTCTGGAGTTGAGAGGCCTTTGGGAGTCCTCAAGAGCAATGGCAGCGGTGGTCAGCTCACTCGTTCATCCATATACTGCTTTCCACCCTTTGCTTTCATATTCCAGGACCCCCACTTCTGACTCCTGTGTTGCCTTTCCAAGTAAACTTCCCATTTACCCCAATCCTTAGCTTCCAACTATACTCATAGTCTGTGTCAACTGTTTCACCATTGTCAACACATTAAAATGTATGCGCATGTAGAACTTAAGTCTGTAGCATGGTGTCTAAATTCAACTCACATGCCACAGACATTTGCACCCATTTGAAGATCATCTCCCATGAATGAAATCAGATGTGGAAGAGATATAGTTTTTCATTACTACTTATAATTACAGTTATCAAAAATTATGAGGGTGATAAACACATGACTGAAGTTTCAGAAAACTGGTTTCTGCAGAGAAATATATATATGTGTATATATACACACACATATATATATATTTATATACATAATATAAATATATATATATATATATAATCATATATATTGATCACATTGTCCGGAAGTGGTGGTCCTTAAAAATTCTAACTACAAGCAAGGAGACTCTTGTGTTTCTGAGTCAGAGGCACGAATGACTTTGGAGATTTCTTTACAAAGCTGCTTAAGACTTCCTGAGAGTATTTCTTTTCCTTTCATTTGTCTACTAACATTCTGCTCTTCTGCCTCCTCACTTGATACTTCCATAGTCTGCACAGGGCCTCCTTTGTAGTAAATCTGAATGAAGAAAAAGTAAATGCTGTTAACTGAATATAAAGAGCATCCTTGAGGAGATCAGCATACATAAGACTTTATTTGCCTGGAGTAGATATAGGAAGGTGGTAATAGCAGGTTGATTGAATAATCTGCTTATTTAATTATTTCTCTACTGGGACAAATATTTTGATATTCATTGAACATGGGTAAATCCGTTTTACCCATTCCCCTGTCCTTTTGCAGTTATTAGAGTGGCATCCCAAATCTGTCATTATAACCCTTCATCCCAGTTACGATCAAACCTATAAATGCAAAACAAATCATACGAATGATTCTAAAATAAAGACGCATGATGCTTTCAGGTTTTCCTTTCCAAAGGTGTTAAATTAGTAAAAACTTAGAATGATCTAGGAATTCCCTGAATGCTTCTGCTGTTTGAGTTGATTGTGAAAAACATGTATTTATTAAGGCACCAGTCAGACAAATATTGAGAAGGATGGAAGATGGGTCTCAGCAGCCAGAGGCTTTGAGGAAGAGCAAAGGAGCTTTAGTTTCATTCATTTTTGGATCCTCTCCCAGAGCAATCACTCTTTTGCTACTTCTGGTGTGATGTGTAGACACGCAGAAGACGAGGATGTGATTTTTGTGACTAGGTACAGTTTTAATCCCTTTCATGTCACACCAAGTAAATAACTCACCATGAAACACTCAAGGAAGGGGTGTAAACCACAGTAGGACATGGAGCTAAGTCTGAAATTCCAGATGTGAAATTTAAGACACTGAGCCAGGAAGCCTGGGTTACTGAGTCACTATGGCACCAGAAGCACAGGCATCATTTAATTTAAATTTTATTCTTCATGCTTGGTTGTCTCTTAAATTGTGACCCTGTGAATCCTCTGGAAGCAACTGCCTGGAAACAAACCTTGCAACAGACGTGCCTCTGCTAAGCCCCAAAGGACTGCTGTCTTTCAGCAAAGCCCAAGATTATTGATGGGCCTGTCCACATCTCCTCTTGGAGAACAGGACTCTATTTTCCATTTTGGAGTGGCTAAACATGAGTCTTTGAATTTGTACAAGATTATCCTGTGGGGCTAGTAGGAATAATAGCCTGGAGGAAGGACCCAAGACTCCTGCTTTTTATTTCAGTATTTCAGTGTTTCAGTCTCTCCCTTGGACATTAGTTATATATGGAACTCACATCCACACACAGATTTCTTAAAAGACCTACATTTAAGGGTACTTAGTAGCCCAGCTATTCAAATGTCTCCACTACAGCTACTGCTGCAGAGAATGAAAACAGAGGGAGAATTTAATGCCTATTGAAAGCTGATTCAGAGCATGTAAAGGTGAAAGTGTGTGGTCGGAGGCTTAGCTGCCTGTTGAGTTCTTTTATTCAATAACTCAAGTAGCCTGTTGTGAGCTGTGTTAGCACTATTAACACATCTGGAGCCGGTGGTCATACATTGGGGACTTTTTAGAATGTGAAGGTAGCTTTGTAGGCAAACTTGTGTTAGAAAGAAATACTTCTGAAGAACAAAGGCTAACTTTATAGGGTTCAAACCTCTCTCGCTGACTCAATTCCACTGGGCTTTTGGTAGAGCGTGTGTTAAAACCTATAAACTTATGTGGCATAATAAAATTTGTCCTGTACTGGATTGTGTTTACTTTCCGAGTAGCCCTCTGGATCTCTGAGCAGATCTAAAAATCAAACAAACAAGCATGACAGTCAGCAGTGGATGGATAGAATCCACGCTCCACTCTTAAAGCTGCTCCCCTCTCTACCCCAAGCCACCAAGGCCTCCCTGTAGGGATAGCACCCGTGGGAGCCTTTCTATGTGGTTTCTGGTTGTGTTTGGCCCGCAGAAGTCAGTAGCAGGAGGTCAGAGGAAGGAGAGAGAGAGAGAGAGAGAGAGAGAGAGAGAGAGAGAGAGAGAGAGAGATAAGGTAGCCTACGTGTCTGCTTTCCTCATCTTCTCTTCTGCTTTCCCAGGTTTCTAGAAGTAATTTCCAGAATAAGCATGCATGATACCTGTCTGTTGGGAGATTCTAAGTTCCTGTACTGAAGGTCTGGCTACTGTTCAACAGCCTTCTCTCTAAAGTGACCGACTCCCTTTTGGGTCTGGTAATTATATCCAAAGGCTAATGTTAAATCAAGACAGAGGACCAAGGCCAAAGAAAGCAGAATCAAAATGGATTAGGAGTAATAAAATGAAAGGATAAATATGTTCCCAGTAGCCTTACTTCTGGTTTGTGCATAGTGCATCAGTGAGCTGCTCTGAAATGAAGGCAAAGACATAGGACCCTTATATTGTGAATCCCTTAACATATAATAAATAATAAAAAAATAAAAATATTAATAAAAAAGACTCAAAATAAGCCTTCCACCTGACCCAGCCATACCACTCCTGGGTATATACCCACAAGACTCATCCTACTGCAAAGATACATGCACATCTATGTTTATTCATTCCAGCTCTCTTCTCAAAGAACTGGAACCAACTGAAATGCCCCTCAGATGATGAGTGGATAACAAAAATGTGGTACATCTACATAATGGAGTTCTATGCAGCAGTAAAGAAAGATGACATCATGAACTTTGCAGGTAAAAGGATGGAACTCGAAGCCATTATGCTAAGTGAAGGTGAAGTAAAACAGTACCCCGCCCCCAAAAAACAAACGGGGAATTGTTTCCCTCATTTGTGGATACTAGTACCAAATCCCCCAATTGAAAGGCAAGCTGAGTAACATTATTGCTATATTTCTTTCTATCTGAAAGCAACTGTGATGTTATAATATGAATCTCTTAATGAGCCCTAGAATTAACTTACCACTTACTTTCAGACATGGTAATTAATATATATGGGCAGAAGGTATATATTCATATTTTAGAGTAATATAAAATTAAAGGGAAAAATGTGAACTCCTAATCATATATTGGAGTTAACATACGGTTTATTCCTGGAGAACATAATTCTGGTACATATATGACATTTATATAGGCATATTTTGGAGCAATACAATTGGGAGGGAACAACAACAACACAAGGACTGGGTCAAAGAATTGACTGTTATAGTTAAATTCTGCCCCAAACAATAAATCTTTGCAGAGAAAAAATTAAAAAGACTGAGAGAAAGATGCAGGACATGTGTGGCAGAATGCACGAACTGGGGTGGGGAGAAGGGAAAGGGGAATGTGTGTAAATTGAACTGAAAAATGATGTCTGAAATACACAAAACATCAATAAAATTATTATTAAAAATTAAAAAAAGACATAGGACCTTGAAGTCACAATGGCCCTTTACTTCTCTTCCTTACTCCTTTCCCAAGAATAAGTGAAAGTCAAGGGCAGGGCTAGTTTCTAAACCAAAATAGTTTTCCCAAAGAAAAGCCAAAAGGGATTAAGCATAGATGCTTGTTCTAGAACTTACTTCCAGAAGTCTGTAGAGACAAAGGATCAAAGGACAGGATGCAGACATATAGTAAGTTCTCAGGACACAAAGTATCTGTTCGCATACTATTGGCCTCTAGCCAAGCACCTGGGGTCTTCCAGCTGTTGGGGTTCCTTATAGCAGCTAGCTGTGGTTGCTCCGATTCTGAAGACAAGGTCGTTCTGACAAGCCAATCCAGCCAAGTGTCATCACAGTGTTGCAGTCACTTCATGTGATATGCAATGTCCAGTCCTCCTTCACAAGATT
Source organism: Rhizomys pruinosus (assembly GCA_009823505.1). Classification (NCBI taxonomy): domain Eukaryota; kingdom Metazoa; phylum Chordata; class Mammalia; order Rodentia; family Spalacidae; genus Rhizomys; species Rhizomys pruinosus. Next base: position 1,844,732 of record VZQC01000181.1, on the reverse strand, counting down.
CTGCCTGTTTAAATGACTAAAGCATGCCATAGAAGACCTAGGAGTCAGGCTGGAGAGATGGCCTAGCAGTTAAGAGCGCCGACCTCTCTTACAGAAGACCTGGGTTTGATCCCCAGCACCCACATGGCAGCAGAGAACCGTCTGAAACTCCAATTCCAGGAGAACTCCAGTTCCAGAGGAATCTGACACCTTCTTCTGACCTCCGCGGCATTGCACGACACGGGTGCACACACTTGCATGCAGACAGTATATTCATACACATACAGAAATAAATAAAAAATTAAAAAAAAAGAAGACCTAGGAGTCAAATCATGTCCTCAGCCAGGGCCGGAGATTGCTTCACCAGAGACAACATCTAAATGCTAAATCTTGATTGTGGCTTCCACCCTCCGAATGTCTAAGAAGGTTGGAATTTCTCTTGGTTTAGTCCAGGTCCTCTCTGACTTTGTGAAAGATGCTTTGTCCTCCAGGATATTCTAATCAGGTTATAGTTTACCGACACCGGAATAAACCAACTTCATTTACAGCAGGCCAACATTTGGAGAACTGGCAGTGCATGAGGATTGTTGCCTTATTCATGCTCCTTTTTGAAAAGCCCATAAAATAGTGCACACCTGCCTGGGCAGTGGAGGGCTTCGGCTGAACAGTACATGCCATGGATTCAGAGTAATTTGCTGACCTGGGCCTGACCTTGCTTAGCTGCTGAGATCTGATGGGATCAGAGCAGAAGGTGATGAGACTACGAGCTTAATTAAAGGAATGGTTTTGTTCAATTCATGCTCATCTCAACCCGCCTCCTTCACCCAGTAATGCTTACACATGCCAAGAAAATAATATTGAGGACAAGATTATGACCTAGTGATCTCATTCGGGATGTGACATTATCTCATTTCAACAGCCTGGGAACACCAATGCCACTTTCAGCTCTGGGAGAAATTTGACCAATGAAAGAGCAAAATTTAGCCCAGACTTTTCACTTTCCTGTTCTTTTCCAAGACAAGAGGTCCCTAGCCAGCTGTGTCAGGAAATCTAAATACTTTCCAAGTCTCTAATAAACAGCTCGCTGGCAACAGCACTCCTCACTGCCTCTCTCCACAGGTTTAGTGTCATCCATATGTGTCCTAGAAGTAAGACCCTGACATCAAAGTGTGAAAAGACTGTATGAAATCTTACTCCAATATCTGGTTTTTTTCCCCTCAAAGAAAGGATTTCTGCCTTCTGCACAAAAAGGTGGAGATTTCAAGCTCTTCCACCTATTGCTCAATATTAAAAGGATTTGGCTACCAAATAGCCTTTAAAGTACATTGCTCTCAGCTTTCTGTTCCAATATGCTTTTGGTCACTTTCATTCATCTGCTCATGGCTGGCTGCCTGGATTAATTTTCTGGACTGAATACATTTCCTTGCATTACCAACATATGTGACAAATAACTAATCTGACTCATCAAAATGCATTAGAATGCAGTGTTCCAGCTACTGAAGGACATTTGAAATTCAGCAGGTTGTCTTCTTCTTCTTAGGGCTAGAGATAGTAAAAAATTATGAAGAGGTGGAGATCATGCCTGGACCCATTGTGCGCTTCGAATTCACATCAGCATTATTCTCATGGATGCTCCAACCATCTAAGAAAACTTGGACCCACCTCTGTGTGTTTTGTACCTCATAAAATATTTTTCAAATTAAAATCTGAAATGTTACTGGAATAATTTCTGAGAAGCCTAGCCTTGTCCCGACTATATAAATCATTGGAAATAGCAGCAAGTGACTGTGCTCAAGACACCTAACACTGTTTAAAGCATCCTAAATATGTCATTCATTCTCTAGAACTATTTCCATATTATACGTACCACGACAGGCCTAAATCAGAAGGTAGTTGGGCTGTATGAGTAGCAAGTCTAAATGAGATGTAAAAGAATATGTTCTAAATATGGGTCTCCCTGAGTCAAGCAAGACTCCACTGTCAGCACCAGCTACACCTCACCTGCCTGGAAATACTGTGCAGCAGAGGCAGCCATGTGCCTGTATATCCCAAATCTAATTGGCTATTGGCTCTCCCCTTGGAGAAATAACCCATGGCTGATGCCACAAGCTTACATCCTCTACAGGTTAGGAGATGTTATAAGCCACAGTAAGACCCTGTCATATTTAACAGGGGGGAAAATTGTAATTCATGGATTAACATATCCAAACATGTGTCTATGCTAAAGTAACCTACCATAACTATTAGTGCTGCTTAAATACCTATATATCTAATTGCTTGTTCTTCATTAGTAGGATCGAAAGGTTATTCCTGGACAAACTGTCAGCCCATGAAAGGAAACAGCCAGAATTGACCAGAGCCCAAGTCAACAGCTCCAGAGAGAGTGGACTGTTTTACCTCTCATCCACCTGTGCCCCTTTTCTAAGCCTAGGGAACAACCTGCGGAAGAGGGGGCGTGGTAGAATGTAAGGGCTGCGATTGGGGTGAATGGTGAAACTACAGCAATGTAGTCTGGACACTCATTTGATCAACTTGATTGAACAAACAACCTGTCACCCCCCACTGGATGGTGGGGCTGTAGGTGTTTGGGCACAACAGCCTGCAGATAGGTTTTGCATGAAGGATGCTTGTACTCATGGATTATCACTTATAGCTAAAAATGAAAAAAAAAACTGAGAGAAAGGTGCAGGACAGTTATGGCAGAATGCATGATCTGGGATGGGGTGGGGGTGGGGGGGGAGGGAAAGGGAAATAAGCCTGAAATGAATTGGAAAAAAATGTATGAAATGCACAAAGCATCAATAAAAACTAATTAAAAAAAAAAAAAGAATGTATATGTGTTTAATCCGTGTAATAGGTATCTTTCGAAGAATCTCTCCCCAGATATTCAAAAAGTCACTGGAAAGCTGATTTATGCAGTGTCTCTGAAAGAACAATGAAGTGATATTTACAACTATGTTTTAAATTCCATATTAGAAACAGCATGATTACAAAGAGCTGCCACGTGTTCAGAATCCCAAGAATATTAAATACAACTCTATACATCAATAAATGCATTGAAACTTTTAAAATGTCAATCTACTAATGAATGACTTGTAATTCCTCCCAAATAGTTGTGTTTTTATTTTTTATGATTTAATCTTATTTCTTCTTGGGGGTCACATATATCTATGTTTTTATCATTATATACTTGGTGGTCTTTTTTGCAGGCTGGAGGGAACAGCCTGGATTAAGAGCCTACTGAGAATTCAAGAGCTACAGAGGCAAATTTTTTCCCACTGAATTTCTTCCTAAACTTGAGTGACCTGCTCCTTTTTCTCTTCTTTAATATCTAAAAAGGAAACATTGCACATGGCTCACCTCTGAAAGCAATTGTGAGGGGAGAAATATATTTTATAAAAATACTGCAGAGCCTTTTTCGACAGAACATGTGCACCTGACACAGGCAGGCATTCGGCTGGCTGCACAGAGAGGCTGCAGATGTTCATTACCACATCATAAAAGTGTGTGTTGATGCCTCTCAAACGTTCCTGGGGAGAAGTATTCTCCTGATACATGTGGGCATGCCAGGATTGAAGCATTTGGTCAGCTCAGGAAAAACAAGTGTGGGAGACCATGCAGCTCAGTGCGTCGGCCGTTGGACATCTGGGGTCTGGTTGCCTACGTTCAAATCCTCCATCTTCATGCCCTGTTCCATTTATTTAGCTTTGGGTCCATTTATTTGACCTTTCTACTTTTCAGTTTCCATATTTTTAATGGTTATTATAAAGAATTAATTGGAGAATGCCTACAAATCACTCCTCACACTTGTGCTTGTCCTTATCACTATGAAATAGATGCAGAACTGTGGGGTGTTCAGGCAAAAGGGAGCAAATGAAGGAAAAAAGTAACTTCTCATTTCAGGGATACACAATACAACAGAAACAAAAGCCTATATACACAGTGTGTAGAAAGGACTTTAGAATTTCTGAAGGCAGAAAATCAGTGCTTTGTCAAACTTCTGAAGTTGTCTTGGTCAAGAACTTAAAAGGAAAACAGTATTGGCCACAATGTGGATAGATCTAAATTGGATTTGGATTAGTCAGTACTAATGGCAAGTTAGGTCAGTATTTCTATTCTATGGGGTCAGGTTTTAAAGCTTCTTAAAACAGAAAAGCCCTTTCAGAGAAAATTCATTTAACACCATGCCAATTTGTGTGCCTTCTTCAAGCAAACTACCTTTAATACATACTAGTTAGAATTGTAACTTCCCCTACCCCATAATTAAAGCTATGTCATTTAGAGGAGAGAAGCTTGTCCATTGAAAACAGCTTTCATTTCATTTGCAGACTCCTTGAGTAGCAAGTCACATCTTACCTTCAATGTAAGTCTAATTGGGCTTGAGACAGTTTGACTTGGAACTTAACAAATTTGAATGCAACTGATCAAGTTGGATCTGATAACTTAAAGAGTTCTATTGTTGTAGTGAGGGTTCCTTAGCACAGGAAAACAGGCCGAAAAGATGGCCATGATCTTTTCAGTCTCTCCTTGTCATCTCTATGCTGAGTATGAGATCTCTTGAGCAAAAGAAGTATTGGGCAGATTTTTAAAACACCTTTTCTCTAGCCCGAGTAGCGTGGTCCTGATCATGTTCCTCAGAAGATTATGCCAAAGCAGCAGATGACTGGATAAGGAAATGTGTCCAGTAGAGGTGAAGGGACCTTAAGCCCTCTTTGAAAGAGGTAAACATACTCCATCAGGCAGAGAATTCAAGTTGAGAGAGTAATTTTGACAAGAAGAGAGGGGTTAGATCTGAAAGGTACAGCAAGAATGCTCAGCAAGTTCTCATGGGGGCCAGTTGGAGGAGAGCAAGATAAAAAGGTCAACTTGGGGCCAACGACATATGAATGTGATATAATGAATAGCTATTTAGTCTCTGCCCCTGGTTCCTGCCATACAACTCCTAAAACCCTTGAAACCTCTTAAGTGATGTGTCACTTTGTGTGCTGCTGAAATGACTGATCGCTGCGACTCCTAGAGAGCCTCCGGATAGGGACCGGTTGCCAGGGGAACCAATCTTATCATTAGAAGGTTGAAACTTTCAGTGCTACTCCCAGACCTCCTGGGAGGAGAGAAGCACTGAAGGTTGCGTTGATTGCCAATGGCCAGTGATGTAATCAAGCGTGCCTACATAAAGAACCTCCAGAAAAAATCTCCTACGGACCGCTTTCAGAGCGCTTTTGGATGGCTGAACATGTAGAGGTGCTGGAGGGGACTTGTTCCTGCCTCATACCTGCTCACCTCTCCTTCCCGACTCTCCTTTATTGTATCTTTTATTAATACAATATGCCAGTAATCATAAGTCAATGTTTCCTTAAGATCTGTGAACCATACTAGCACACTAATAAAACCCACAGCAGAAGCCATGGATCTCTCATTTATAGCTGGTCAACCAGAAGACCAGTCACCAATTAATAACTTGTGACTGGCTTAAAATATGGGAGCAATACTGAGGAAGTGAGGCCAACCCTGAAGTCTGATGGTATTGCTAGGTAATGTCAGAGTAAAAGTAGATTGTAGAGCACTGAGTTGGCATTCACTAGAGAACTGCCTGGTGTGTTTGGAAAAGTAACACCCCTATAGACAAAATTTGGTGAGCAGGGTTGAAGTATTGAGAATAGAATCTATTTCAAAGAGGATGAAACTAGAGAAACAAAGGAAGGATAAAGAGTCAGAATGGAGAAAGAGCCTGACAATGATGACATTAGTAGCTAATGCTAACTGAGCATGTATCATGTGCTATATTTATATATTTAGTCCTCACAAGGGTCTACACTTTCTTTCAGTAAAACAACCTGTTAGTGTTACAGACAATGGGATCTCTTTCACAGATATCTGGCTCCTCCTCTGTAGCATAAAACAGCCATAGACAATAAACTGGATTGGCATATCATGGGCCAGCTGTAAACCTAAAGGTCACAACTTGGCCCAATCATGCTCTGAGAGATGGGTGGTATGATTCCGTACATCACAGACATGCAGAGTAAGGCTCAGCTGTGTGAAGGGAGAGTGGTTTCCTTCCACTTGGCAGGAAGATCCATAAAGGCCAAGAATGAGCTACATACAGAAGAGAGATTCGTGAAATGCCCAGCATCAAGGGTGGCATGACACTGCACAGGTAGCCAGCAGGCATTTCACACCTCCAGAGAGCCTCAGGCAACGACTAGAGAATGCTCATGACCAAAAGCAAAATGGCTGTTAACAGACTTCACGAGTTCTGTAGTTTAGGAGTACATGGAAGTTTAAAATATTAAAAGGAAAGTGCATGGCCTGGTGGAGATTTGGGCATCTGGAGCCATATCTTCTTTGATGTTTTACCCTCTGAGGAAACATGGGAGACTGGTCTTCAACAACTGGGCACAGTCTTCAGCAACAGATAGCCCTGCCTTTAAGTCTCTGTTCTGCCTCCTAACAAGTATGCCATCTTGGGCATTGGACAGATGGGTCCCTAACTCTCAAGAGCCTGAAATCTAGAACAGAAGTTGTGTAACAGATTTCACATTAGCACAGATCTTTCTGAAGTGGCTCTGCTATTGCATCTTTGAAATGAACATATTGGATCATATATTTGCTGTTGAAGTCTTGTGTTTGGCAGGTTAAGGTCCTTTGTCTCTGTCTCACTTTGGATATTTACAACTTGACGTTGATAAATATCAGAGTGAGAGAAATAAGGTCAGTATCTTAATTGTCAAAGAACTGAAACCTTCACTAACAAAAAGAAAGGGTAGAAGAAAGCAGAGTCATGACCCTATGCTTTTATTTCTGACTCTGACTCTGTGGAAACTCCAGATCACAATGATTTCACCATTATTGAATATTCTTTGTAGCTGTGGGAATTCACAGACAGAGTCTGCCATTGGGACAAGTGCCTCCTTGTCTTCATTAGCTCTCATTCTGCTTACCTCAGAATAAAACAGGAAATAACTTAGAAGTAAAGACAACATTCAAAGCTTCTTAACTTTCTGGAGAGCTCTGGCCTGTTGTGGAGAAGGGTGAGTAGGTCCAGCTGGCATCGCTTTGGTGTGCCAGGCACTAAAGATCAGTGCTTGGCTTGGGAATGAAAAGGGGTCCCTGCTCATGCTTAATGAGGGTTCTAAATTGAACTTTTCTGACCTGAGTCTTCTATGATCCCATCATCCTTGAGGGGTGGTGAACATGTATTTCTCTTTGAGCTCCTATGGTGTGTTGTATAAATCCTGTGTCCAAGCTAATCCATATATGGTTGCTTAAATTTAAATTAAATGAATTTAAAATTTCACTTCTCCAGTAATATTATCCCCCTTAACTGCTACTGTATGGCTATCATATTGGAAACTCAGGCACAGAACATGTCTACATTGCAGAAATTCTTTGGGATGGTCCTGTCACTACAGCCTACAGACTGACAGCTGTAGACAGTCTAGGCAGGCATTGCAGAACATTGAGTGCCCACCTGCAGGGACTGGGAGTCTTTAGTCAGTGTAGTGATAACATAAGAATCATTCCTGTCTTCATTGTACTTTACCTGGCTTTAAATTTTATATAGAAATGAGATAAAACCTGCATGAAATCAAGATTACAAGAACATTTAACAAAATATCAACATGACTGTCTCGTGATGGGAATAAGAGCAGTCACTGTGGTTCAAGCTATTTGCAGGGAACTATACAGAGAGAAGCTTTGTCCACCCTTCCCAGGACATAGGACTCAGGAGACACTGCTTAAGTCCCTGCTTGAAGCTCAATCCACCCCAGCTCCATTTTCTCATTCTGTGTACAATTTAGGCTGATTTGACTTGGGGTTTTATTGCTTACTACCAAACAAATAGTAGCTTTACTACTTTTATTAATTTCTATACCTTCTACAATATGCATCCATTATTCCTTAAAGTAGAAAAAAAATGAACACTATAAAATTACATATGGCCGGGCGTGGTGGCACATGCCTTTAATCCCAGCACTCGGGAGGCAGAGGCAGGTAGATCTTGGTGAGTTCAAGGCCAGCCTGGTCTACATAGCGAGATCCAGGGCAGCTGGAACTAAAGGGAGACTCTTTCAAAAAAAAAAACAACAAAAAAGACACAAAAATAATTACATATGGCCAACAGCGTTGACTGTATTTTATATGTCAACCATGTGCTGATATTCAAGAGCTCTTACAAAGCAGTCTATCTGAATAAGCAAGAACTGGTTTGCAAAAATCCACGAGGAACACAGCATAACATGCCAAAATAACTTTGTTTATTAAAAGGAAATTTGAGAAAACTGTTATTGCTGAACTGTTTGGAGTTTTGGCAGAAACGCTCCCCAAAATATGATTGGAAGGTGTTTGGTAACGCCTGTGGTTGGACTTGGTTATAAAATACAGAGTAACATCTCACTTGACCAACAAAGCCCAAATTAGCATAATTTATCATTAGAGAGCATTCTCATTTGCTAATCTGGCTCAGTCCAAGGATGCTAAATCACAATTTTCCATTTTAACAAATGAGCCTATTTGCAAGTCTTCTAACACCATAGGTTTGGCTGATGAAAGGAATCTGCATGACTTGGCTCTAGACACCAGCTAGGGAGCTGGCCCTGGGATGGAATTTTGGTTGGCGATATTTCTGAGAAGATTTTGAATCACCCCCTTCAGTAGATCCTTCTTCCCTCCTAACTGAGTGGCTGGCACTTACAGCTCTTTACCTTTTTTGAAACTCTGCTAAGCATCAATGTGGATGTTCCCTTGTCTATAATTGGCGACATAACTGATGAAAAACTAAAAGAAAATTGCCCATTGCTGAGGACTTCTTCTGTGTTTTCTGGGCTCTTTTGTGAGTGTTTTGGCAGTGGGTTCAACTGGGACTTTAAACACATTAATCCTTCCCTTGAAGTTACACATTCCACAGTTTGCTTGGAGGTGGCTGTGGTGGTGGCAGGATAATGTCGGCTGGAATGAGCTGCCCTGACCCCCCTAGAGATTTGTCACTGGCTTGCTATAGCAACCACCATCACGGCATTGTGCTCCCCCTCCACAGGGAAGGCTGACCCTCCAGCAGGGTCATCTAAGGGCAGAATCATCTGCAGCTTTGCAGAAGGAAGTGATGACAGGAAGGGATGGGGTGCTCCCTGCATCTGCTCCCCAGGCAGCCTCTCTTCCTCCTATTGTTATTCTTCGGACTTTCCCTTTGCAGCTCCAAAAAGCATAACTTGTCTTCTCTCTCCTCCAAACTGGCTCCCTTTCCTCAGCAGTCTGTGTCCCAGGTTACCAGCATGGCTTGCCAGACCTACTATGTCTGTGGCTTGTGTAAACTTGCTATTTTTCCCAGCTGTTGTGTTGTCCAAATGACACCACTGTGGTTAGGGTGTATACATCTGTCAGAGGGGTCTGTATGCAGGCTATCTCATTTGACCCTCAGGTTCTCTGAAGCTTAGACTAGGTAGGATCACCACCAATGTTTTAAAATGAAGAGGCCATTACATTGCTTAAAGTGTACTACATTGTACTTAAAATCTCCTTCTTTTTCCCTTGCTTTTCTTGCTTCTAAGATTCACCATGAATGACTATCACAAAGAAAAGAAATGGTTGCAGTACTCCACAGTCATAGAAAGTAAGAGTGGGAGTAACAGAGTCTGTCAGTGTGTCCATCATTTAATATGAGTTTATTAATTATATATAATTTTTTTAGATTTTTTTTTGTATTTTTGAGACAGGGTCTCCCTATAGCCCCAGCTGGCCTGAAACTCACTCTGTAGACCAGGCTGGCCTTGAACTCACAGAGATCCGCCAGCTGGCCTGAAACTCACTCTGTAGAGTTCCACTCGCTTCTGCCTCCCAAGTGCTAGGATTCAAGGCATGCGCCACCACACCTGGCTTAAAGACGGTTCTTAGCTGCCATGTGGGTGCTGGGAATCGAACCCAGGTCCTCTGCAAGAGCAGTCAGTGCTCTTAACCACTGAGCCATCTCTCCCAGCCCCCTATTAATTATATTTTATCCTGTACTATTATTCAGTTCCTTCAAGGAAGAGAAAAAAGTGTTCTTATTCTTTCTGCTGGGAAAACAATCATATAATCCAAATTTTATAATAAATAATAATAGTAATATTTATTGTGATATTTTGTTGTATGTTGGCACTGTGCTAAATACTTCTGATAGAGTATATCATCTAATCTTTATAATCAATAGTACAAAGCATTTATCAACAAAACAAACAGAGGAGAGATGGGTAGCACCTGGTTTGGGTGTCAGCTCCAGGTTCCAACCCAGTCCTATCAGTTACTGGCTATGTTAACGTGGGCACATGATTTAACCTATCTGTGTGGCAGTTTTCTCATCTGTAAAATGAGACAACTCTGAGAACCAATTAGTTAACATGGTTATCCTCAAACTTCCAGCTGGACCCAGAGAAAACAGTCTATGCATATTGCAGTAACTGCTGTGGTCATCACTCATCACTAACACAAAAACATTGTGATAATCATGCTGTGTGGCATGTAGAAAATAAGTCAATCTCTCTGTCAATCATTTCTTAGTTTTTCCGCTTGTAAAATAACACTGCATCCTAGTAGGGCTATTAAGAGTATGAAACAGACCATCTTGAGCTATTAGTTCCTGGCACATTGTATATGCTCAATAAATGTTAGTGGATATTTATCGAATTCAGTTCTAAATTAAAATTTGGGAAAGCTCAAGCAATCACATACACACGAAAACTCTCTTCTACATGGATAACTCTGAGTACCGGCCTAGTTGAAGTTTCTGGGCCTATTTGACTTTAGAAGTAGTTGCATCCAAATAATTCTTAGACAAGGAAAACAAAACCATTTATAAGATGTAAGTACCTTAGAATATCACTCATCAATGAAGTTAGCCTGTCTTACAGGTTCTCTAGCCTAGTTTTTCTCCTCGATTAAAAACTTATAAGGGAAGTGGTATTCAAAGTTATTACTGTCTTGGTGACATGTCCATGTCTGAAATGCCAGAGCTTTTGCCAGAAAGGACTGGGAAAGGAGGAGAACATCAAAGGATTTGAGGAGTTGAGTACCTAATGAAAGCACAGACCTTCCCCACTTAAGCTCCTAGGGAAGCCCACTGGGGGGAGGGAAATCTGTCCACACAGACCTTGAAGCCTGCCTGGAGGGTCAGCAGGTATTGGGAAAGGGCTGTGGATGAGGTAGCAGGCCACAGAAGCTCAGCTCAGAGCCTAGGGAGCAGGTGTCTGGCACCTCAGCTCCACAGCCGGCATCTACCTCAGCTGACATTTTGAAGGCATAATGGTGGTGTGCATCTCTGCCAAGGACTGCAAAATGAGATTTAGACAGCCTGGGCTCACCTACCTACTCCATGTGGAAATTGGCTCTCCCACCCAGACAGTTAAGGAAAAGGACATAGAAAAATCAAAGAGAGGGGTTGCTATTCCATTGTGGATGGTTTGGGCCATAAGTTTGCTTTATAGCAGAATTCTAGGTTGCTTCTTTCCCGTGGTGGGAAACTGAAATAAAAACCTCAGCACAAATCTTACTTTCTTTCACTCCAAAGTGTCACAGAATTAGGAATTCTCGTTGGTTACCACCTGCTAAGTCACTGGTTGATCTCTGCTGGGTCAGAAATCCAATACGTGACGGCATCCACAAAAGAGATTAGTATGTCGTCCTTTTTGAGAAGTCATGAGAAGGGATCAAAGTCTGGGGTACAGGCTTGCTCTTCTTTGTTTAAAGCCATGTCAAAGCATGCTTCCAAAGTGTTCCACTTCACGCTTGGCAGAGTATGCTCTGAGTCGAGTCTAGAATGGATTGGTACTAGCAGGCCTTTCAAGACTCCTGCGTGGAATTTCATTACTGGGATTCTTCAGGTCATTTCCCAGGGAAGTCATCGCTTACTGAATGCAGGCCATTCATACTCTGCGGCCCTGACACTATCAGCCACTTTCCACCCGGAGCTGTGAATGGCACTTCCCCAGTTCTCCTGTTGGCAGAACCATTGGAAGAGAAGGGGTGCTGTTTTTCTTAAAACAGAATTTGTCCCCCTGGTGAAAAGAATGCCTGCAGCCTGGAAAGGTCCCACTACTGGAACAAAATTCCCATTAACAAAGACTCTGTGGGACACAACATAGAGAGCTGATGGGTCCCCTAAGCAAGCCTCGATTGAAATGGGCCTTTGGTTCCTTTTGCTCTGCATAGCAAATTCTGTGCGTCTGTTTACTGCCGTGAAGAAAGTCCACAGCAAACAGTGGCAGGAGCTCTTTCTTGGATTGTGGAGTTGCAGTGCATCAAAACAGAAAAGTACCTGGCAAACTCTCCTACAGTTCAGGCTTAACCTTGCTCTGAAGTCGCCTTCTCCCAAAGCTTTGTGCATGTAAACTCCATGGGGTCACATCCTTTTTAACTGATGAGGTCCAGGCTATGGTTTTTGGTGTACCTGCCAGACACATAATTTGTTCAACATCAGCTTTTATTGATAGGGTGAGAGCTGTAGCTTTTGTGTTAGCAGAAACATTAATAAGGTGTGCTCTGAGGGCCTGAGCGAACAGAATGAAGCTCTTGTCCCAGAGGTGCTGAGTGAGTCCACTTCCTGCAGTCAGTCTGTCCTTTGGCAGGTCTGCAGCCATTTTTTTTTCTCTCACAGTGGAAAGAGTGAGAGTATTACTGTAGTTGTATTTGTTCAAGGCCATTTAACATGCAAAAGTCACTGTGGCTTTTCAGAGGACAAGATGCATCCTGCCAGAGCTGTCATTTGAGCTCAAGCTATAGCTTCAGTATTTCTTCAATCCAAGCCTTCCCTATACCTGCCATCCCAGATTGGTGTGTTAAGTGATGGGGGCAGCTTATCCGCAAAGGTACAGTTCGACTAAAGAGGCACCAAGGTGGACCCCATTGTTGCAGGAAACATTCCATGCTCTGATGGCCTGTGTCTGTTTAGTGGTTGCATTTGGGAAATCAGCTTTTGATTTTCCAGAGTCTTGACAGAGAAAACCTAAGACAAGAAAAGAAACTTCAAATGCACCTGAAACTAAAGCATTGTCTTAAATACTCCAATAAGTTAACTTTTCATCACTTGTAAAAAAATATTCAGGTATGGGGTGGAGAGATGGCTCAGTGGTTAAGAACACTTGCTGTTCTTCCAAAGGACCCGGGTTTGATTCTGAGCAGCCACATGGCAGCTAACAACCATCTGTAATTCCAGTTCCAGGGGATCCAACACCCTCTTCTGGCTTCTTCGGGCTTTGCATGACACAGGTGCACTTACACACATAAATACTCATACACATAAAGTGTAAGTGGGCTTACTGGGGTTTTGGTGGGTATTTTTGCTTTTTGTCTTTAAAGAGAACATGAAGTTGGGAGGGAAAAGTGGTGACGGGAGATGAGGGAAGATTTGGCAGGGAGGAGAGGGGAGAGGGAGCGGATTTGGCCAAAACATTATATGCCTATATGATATTCTCAAACAATAAAAAAGACATTCGTGTGACTGTGAATCCCGGGAGAATGTGTGTGATGGCACCATCTCCCCTCTTGTTCCTACTTTGTGATAATGCCACCTGTGCCTGGCCTGACTTCACAGAATGTTTGCTGGACAGGAATCCACACCTTCAAATTATAATACTGTAAAATCCCAGTATCAGTGTACAGTCTTGCTGGCAGTCTGACCAAGGTGCAGAACATTCTAAAACAGCATTTTGTCTTGTAGATCTCCGAGCTCTTTCTGAATCTCTAAAGAGTTGAAACCCAATAACCTTTAGCTTTTCAGAAATGGGATGATTCTGATGATTGTGCCATCTTTTACCTAACACTCCTCCACCATCACATCGGGGCTCTCATCAAGCATTCACAGATTTGCAGAGGTGCTGGCAAGGGTTATAAACAGCCTCCTGTCAGTTATGAGTTAAGGAAAACTGTTGCTCCTGGGAGATGGGTAGGGAATTGTAGACTTGTATTCTACATAGAATATGTCTTCCCTTGAGAAGTAGAACTGTCAAATGAGAAATGCTCTCCTGGGCTGTTTTTATTTCTTCTTTCTGAAATATTTTAAACTATAATTTGAATCAAAGACCCCTCTAAATCTAAGTTTCTCAAAGGATTTAGTTGGTACCTTGGGAAGTTATGTTTTAAGCTGCATTCTTTATTCTTTTCTCTGCAAATAGGTTAAACCAAACTTCTATCTTCCAAAGCAGAACACCAATTCATTCATTCAGTCATTCATTCACTTGTTCATTCATTCATTTTATATAAAATTCTTAACATTTATGTGCCATGCTGGGCTCCAACAGAATCCCTGAGTGGTGTGGAAGAAGTAGTGTGGGGGGGGAGCAGAGGCATAGACTACACCAAGAACATTTATAAAAGTGTAGAACTTAGGAGATAGCCACTTTGAATCAAGACAGCCATTATAATTGACACAAGGGACCTGGCCTCTATGTCACAAGCTCCCTAGGCATCAGAAGATGGAAGATGCTGTGACTTCCAGCCATATCTAGGAAACTGTGGTGTTACTAAGGAGTAACCTTTGCCATTCTAGAGAGAAGAGCAGAAAGGAAAGAGACACTAATCAAATGTCCCCTTCACATGGAGGCTCAGTGCTGGAGGGGCTCCTGGTAGAACACAAAGGATAGAAAAGGATAAAAAAAAAATGGCATAAAAAGCTGTCCATCTCTAATACATGGGAAACTTAAGAGAGTCAGCCACATAGTCACATGAGTCAGAGAGACCCGGGTTACTATCTGTAGGGGAATAAAATTCTCTCGTTCCTTTCTGATTTGTACCTATAGTATATTAGAATTAATATCTACACCTGCAGAAATCATTGAGGGGAAAAGAAGGAGGAAGAGGAGGGAGAAGAGGAGAAGATTATTGGCCACTGGGAGAGGGAGAGTCAAGCTTTCTTTAGGGGTGTGGCTCTTGGTAGGTTGACTGCACTCCAGTGGGTGGCCCCCTCCGTGCCCACGCCCATATGGACAGCACTAATTAGGCTCAATGGGTTATAAAAAATACAAAAGAAGAAGACATGAAAGTGCTGGGGGAACACGAAGATACCCAAGAGGAGCTGGAAGGGACAGTGCGGTGAATATGGTGGAAATACATTGTATGCACGCATGGAATTCTCAGAGAATAAACAAAAATAAATTTATAAAAAGGTGGATTTATTTTAGAACACTTATATGGGAGCAAAGCAGTCTCCACATAAGGAGAATTCGGAAGTACAGAGGCAAGCAGGAGTGTTTATGGGGCCAGAAGAAGTGAGACTGCTTACATGGGGACATACACCAAACGATAAATTAATCTCCCTCTCATTCCAGCAATCTCCCTGGCTCTTTCAGGAATGCTTGGGTCACAAACAGTGATTGAGGATGGGTAATGACCAAGTGGCTCATTCCCAGGCTCTGGGTCCTGGGTGGGAGTGAGCAGACGAGGCCAGCAGCAGCCTCCGCTGGCTGCCATGTGGTGGGGCTGGCTCCTGAAGAACTCTTTGTTCTCCTTCTCAGTAGCCACTACAGTTGCTCTGTGTTTTATTTTCAATTAAATTTCTACTAATCCCAAAGTACAGAAAAACATAGCTGCCAGTACTCCCCCTCCCCTTCCGAAAACAACACGGTCTTTAGAGAAACCTTTCATTGTACAAGCCCCGCCTTGTACACGCCATAAAAGACGCATATGCCACCGGTTTGCCGACAAGCGCTTTCAAAAAGGTGCTTAATGGGCTCCTGAACCCCGGGCATCCAAGGCAGCCAGTGAATAGTGCCTCTTGTTAGGATGGTTGCTATAGCAAGCCCTTGTTTTTAATTCAATTGCACAGTAAATAATACTTTATACACGGTGGGAAACAAATGGTCACTATAAATTGCCTACCCTTCATTTGGTCAAAAAGAAGCATTTGTGCTTGGAGGAATGGAGCAAGCACCTGCCTCCTCAGCTTATTTAGATTTCAACTACTTTCCCACCTGGTGAGGTATTGATACTTAGTGAGTTCCAAATACTTGTATCACCATGAAAATCAGATTTATTAACATTCTTAAAAGTCGTTTTAAACAAACACATCCCAATTTGTTTGTGCTGAAGCCTAAACAGAGAGTCGAATTTCTACTCACTCACTCACAGACCGCCTAAGCTCTACATTCCGTGACACTGGAGATGGGGAACTAGAGAGAAAACTACCACTAAGAAACCAAAAATGTGGTTTGCTAAGCATCTACATCACATGATAAATAGTTGACAGCTTTGGGAATATCTGATTGTTCTGGAAATGTGGACAAATGGGAGTAGGCTGAAAGAAATCAGAGGGGGATAGAAAAGGGGAACCCCTCCTGCTAATGCACAGTTCAGGGGGGTGATGAGGAATTATACACTGCTGGGGAATTAAAAAAATAAAAGGAGCATAGAGGTTAATAAAATGGGGACATATCCCTCTCTCCAGACACAGTGAGGCGAAAATTACTTATCACCTGCTGGAGTAGATGTGAGAACAGGCCAGTGACCTAGTGTGTGGTGGGGAATACCCTGTACCGGATAAGCAATCTAAAACAAGCACTGCAACAGGCTTCCCGGCAGAGCAGCATCTTGAGGCTGCCTTCTCCTCATTAGAGGACAACAGCTGTTTCTTGCTATAATTAGCTCACAGTTCAATAGTTAGCTCCAGTCTCTTACACCTGTACAGCACGCAACACGGAGATTACAGAAGCACATGTTGTTTTTTTCTTAAATCACCTCCACTTACACACGTTGTTAAGCATCTAATAGAAAACAACCATCCCTTCCCTAGTTCCTTTCCTCCTTGGATCACTTTTTAGAAGCAAGTTGGGAAAGTCTTTGTTTTTTATGGGCCCCAGTTCCCATTTCCAATCTCACCTCCATGCTCCACGGACCCCCTGAATTAAAGTGGGTCTCCAGCGTTGTCAACCAGCCCACCATGCATCGGGCCATAAAATCTTATTTTCAGCCACCTGCGGGATGATGGAGGGAAGAGGAAACTGGACTGAGAAGGGGGTGGGGGGTGGGGGGGGAGCTCCAGCTGGCTGCTGAAGATGGCTTCAACAGGATTCTTTGCAGGGTGGAAGGGTGCAGAATCTCGGGTCATTTCCTGCCAGGTCTGAGCTGCGTGTGGGGAGGACCTCCATAATCACGCTGTCTCACAGTTCCATTAGTGTCAGAACTCATTAGGAGACCAATCCACTCGGCAACAGTGGCCACACAAAGAAAGAACCAGCCAAAGTCTGCAGACCGACTGCTTGGTAGTTGTTAGAACTTGGGGGCAGGCGGGAAAGAGGGATTGTAAAATTCCAAGCTGGGTAATTAGAGTCAGCAGGGAAGCAGAGAGGCAATAGCAGGTCTCTCATTTCTCTCCTGGAAGTTTGAAAGGATTGGCAGGAGAGGCTTCACTCCAGGGGTGAGGCCTTGGCCCCCTGTCATGGTTCATAAAGGAAAATGATCATCCATTTGCACCTCATTCGTGGGTAAAGCTGAGGAGACAGATTGTGGGTACTCCTGTTACTGGGATCTGGTTAGGGCAAGAGGAAGAGGATGATGTGGGGTAGTTGCCTTGGGTGTATTTAGCTAAAGCAACTTAGCGGAGAAGCTGACATCTGTTCTGTTGATCTGAGCATGTTCGTGTCCCCTCTGCACTGGGCAAGGAAACTGAGGAAGGCTGTGAAGTTGTGACAAAATATGGCAGAATTATTATCTAGACGACTATCTGTGGCACTGTGGTATGTCATTCTGACTTTCTTCGAGTTCGACTGTAGTGATATGAGCAATAGACACAAAACAGCTCTCTCTGGCAGTTGAGTTGCCGTTTATGGCAGTTCTATAAAATATGAAAACTTATCCATCCAAAAGGGAATGTAGACATTTTGCAGTTGAGGAATAATTTAAATGCAATAAATTCATGAGTTTTGACAAATATGTGCCTTTGTGTGACTTATCACTAAAATCATACCTGGTCAACATCTACTTACTTCAAAGATGCCTTTCTGACTCTGCTTCTACCACAGGCTCAGCTCTAGCCAACCAATGATTGGTTTTCAGTCATTCTGCCATTTCTAGAATTTTACATAAATGGATCATATAGAGTGTAGCCTTTAAGTCTGACCTTGTTCAGTTAGCATAATGCTTCTGATATTCTTTACACTGTGTTTTGCAGTGATCTGTTCTTATTGTCTGTTGAGTAGTATTTCCTTGCATGAACATACCACAATTTTCTAATCCACTCAGTCGTGGAGGGCACTTGAAACCTCCTTCCAATTTGAGGTTGTGAATAAAGGCATCATGAGAATATTAGGTACAGGTCTTTGAATGGATGTGTTTCCATTCTTTATGATGATCTCTTCTATTGTGCTATGGGAAAATAAATGGAATTAATAGGTTCAAATGGTCGCCCAGCTGATGAAGGAAGACTTAGCTATGAACTAGCTGCATGCAGACATGAGTGTGATTCTGGGTGTTCCACAGTGTGGTTGGTGGTGGAGAAGGCAGAGAGCAGTGGAAGAATGAGGGTCGGAGCTGTCATCTGTGATACCTACAAGCTTGAACTCAACGAACGGACATGCGTGTAAGCTGCAAAACAACAACACCGTATTAAAGACCAAACAAAAACAACATTTTCTTTGATAACTTATAACCTAAACAATCTACACCACATGTAAAGCACCAACCGAAAATACAAAATGTTCAGAGAAACAAACAATGCTGTAGCATTGCCTTGAGCTTCATTACAGTAATATTTCTGAAAACTTTCAGGAAATACTACAATACACTGACTAGAAAGCACTGAGATGAAGACCAATGGAAAAGTCAAAGTCAGTACACAATGGTGAGCTGGAGTAATAGCTCAGCCAGTAAAGTGCTGACAAGCCAGTGTTATCTAGACTGTCCTTGGCATTGTGGTATGTCATTCTGATTTTCTTCAAGTTCAACTGCAGTGATCTGGGCGAAAGAGAGACACAAAACAGCTCTCTCTGGCTGTTGTGTTTGCTTTTCATGGCAGTTTTGTAGAATATGAAAACTTATCTACCCAAAAGGAAACAGACATTTTGCAACCGAGAAGTAATCTACGTGTGATGAAATTCCCAGATCTGAAGGGCATAATCAATGAGTCTTGACAAGTATGTGCCTTTGAGAACTGGAATTTGATCCCCAGAACCATGTTAAAAACAGCTTGGCAAGGTGGTGGGTGGCCTACACTTTTAATCCCTGGAGATGCAGAGACAAATGGATCCCTGGAGCTCACTGGCAGGCCAGCCTAGTCCTGACTTGGCAAATTGTGAGGACTCGGTCCCTTCCCTCTGCCCCTCAAAATGGACAGCGCTTGAGGGATGACATTCATCATGGTTTCCTCTGACCTCCACACATGAACACATATGTGCAAACACATGAACACAACTGTACACACACACACACACACACACACACACACACGCACTGGCATGCTGCTGTCCTGCCGGGCTGAACTAGACCCTAGAATGTCCAGCCAGCCATATTCTTTGGGCTTCACGTAAGAGCAAGGTGAGGGACTCCAAAGCCGAAACTGCATGGCATGTGAGAGACTCCAAAGCCGAAACTGCGTGGCATGTGAGAGGCTGTCCCATGGAGGAGAAGGGACTGCGTGGCATGCATGCGAGAGGCTGACCCATGGAGGAGAAGGGACTGCGTGGCATGTGAGAGGCTGTCCCATGGAGGAGAAGGGACTGCGTGGCATGTGAGAGCCTGTCCCATGGAGAAGAAGGGACATGGCTGTTCTCTGTGGTCCTGCGCTGGCTCACTATGCATCATCATACAAACTACTTTTTTTTTAAATTTTATTTATTTCTGTATGTGTATGAATGTACTGTATGCATGCAGGTTTGTACACCCGTGTCGTGCAATGCCGCGGAGGTCAGAAGAGGGCGTCGGATTCCCCTAGAACTGGAGTTCTCCTGGAATTGGAGTTTCAGATGGTTCTCGGCCGCCATGTGGGTGCTGGGGATGGAACCCGGGTCCTCTGTAAGAGTGGTCGGCGCTCTCTCCAGCCCCACAAACTACTTTTTACCAACAGAAATAATGTCTCTTGTTCTTCATAAAACAAAGAAAAGTGCTGAAATAAGAAAGCATTTTAAACCTCAGTTTTGAAGCCAATGCTTCATTTTCAAGAACACCTGAAACCAAAATGATTCGGATTGCATTCTGGTTTCCTACTTCCTTTGTTTAAGGTCTTGACCTTAACTTTGCTATTATACATTTTAGGATTTCTGGAGCCCAGCTTTACCCTGAGGGAAAACAAGGAAACAAATAAGCTTAAAAATACGTTTTCTGGCCTAACCTTACATCCTAAGGTCACCACTGAAACACATCATACTGAAAATCTGCAAGGTCGTAAGGCCAAACTCACAGGAAAATCAGAAAACCTAGAAGCTGTGAAGGACATAGATCTGCTGAATATATTAAGCTTGGGTGTATGTGTTTTTCTAATCCTCTAAGGTAAATTTATACCGATCCATACAGATGTACTCTTTTCTGTTTATTATTCCCAATTGTGCAGTGGAGGTTAATGTCGTGCAAAGGAGAAAAAAAAATTCAAGAATTTGAAAACACTCCCTCTATTTTATTTTAAGGCAACACAAAGAAAATGAAAGCTTATTCTTTAGGCCAGCATTTCTCCGTCCCTAATTCTACCCAGACTGGATCATCTTAAATCTGATTTGGGAGTTGAGCATTATTTGGATTAGCTCATTAGTGGGGCACCATTCTGACAAGCCACTAATCTGGGGCACTGGTGCACAGCACCATGACAGTATTATGCTGAAAATGAGAAATCTAATGAGATTAGACAGGTCCTTGTGCAAATGGACTGAAGGCACTTTGCGTGGAGGCCCAGGAGCCTGGGAATGTGGGAGGCAGACAGACTGAGGCATCAGACTGTCTTGAGCTGGGACACAGTGCCTCTGAATCCCACAGGTGATACCGTCTGAATGGCAGCTTGTGTCACCTTTGTTGGGCAGGCTCTGTGGAACACCAAGCAATGGCCTGGATTAAAAAAGTAATAATAATAAAAGGTGATGATGTTGGAGAAGAGATATCAGAGATAAGGCCCTCAATCAGAGAGGGGGTCCCTAGTAAGATTCCTACGTTCCCTCATGGCTGTGGACACAAGCAGTACCATGCACTGTGTGAGAACTGATTGGCAACTGGAACCAGCGATCGATTATGTTCCAAAGCTACTTGCCCAGTACTGGCGGTGAACAAAACTCCGTCATTGTCTTCTCTTCTGTTTCAATAATTTTCTCTCCTCTCTTCTCTTGTAATTTTAGTCATTTTTAAGCTGAGAAGACCATGCTGGCTCCCCTTTGCTTAACGTGGGGCTGTTGCTGAGATCAGAAAATGCTAGACTCCAATAATCCTTGATTTACAATGTCCAGATGTGGTTAGGGGACAGCAGACAGCATACGGTGGAAGGGGACTTTATGCCCCCCCATCCCTTTCCCTCCTTGTTCACTCAAAGAGGAAAACAAAAGTTTCCATGGCATTTTCTTGCTTGTAAGTGGAAAATCAAGCCATTAACAGAGACCTGGAGTTGCCCCCTGGGATTTAGTTCTTTTCGTACTGTGCTGGTCTGCCACCTAATGGTGACTTTTAGCACTCCATCGAAAGGTCTGCTTGTTGCTACAACTCCCTTTGATTTAGAATTCTTTCTTAAGCGGAATGGAAAATTCAGTACCAACCATTCATCAACCATCTTTAAAATGAACATGTATAAGATGAAAGAAAAATGAAATTTTAGTACAGGTTAATAACATCCCAAGCCAAACACATAGCTTGTTTGTATCCATCCTTGCTAGCCAATTACATTTAGATGTAAAACTCATGAATTTGCCATTGAAGTGTTTAGAACTGAATTCAAGACAGAACTGGATTCTGCCTTGTTATTTTACTTTGCCAAACAAGTTTCGGGACTTGGAGGAAAAAGTCATCCTGAAACTAAGAGATAATGCGTTTTTAAGAGCGCCTTTGTTTGTTTGAGATATATTCATCGGGAGTAGAGGAGGACCTTATTGGACATTAAATAGATACTAAAAATCCTGTTCCCCATGTGAAATAAAGTGGAGACATGGACAACTTCTTGGTGTCATAGAATCTGAAGAATTTTCTAAAACAGAAGAAGGGGTTTCGAAGGAGAGATGGAGGAAGGAAAATTGGTACCTGAGAAATATATCTTCCCAAACATTTTAACATATTTCACAGCCAGAGCACAAAAAGCAAGTTCAAAATAGTTTCCAGAGCCCAGAATCTCAAGAACCTTGAGAGTTCTCAGAATCACTGGAAGGTTCCTTTGGGCACTGTGCTATTACTCTTGAAAGTCAAGCATAATATATCAATAGGATTTCATCTAAAGCAGAAAAAAGCTGGAAGGTGTGGACTATGTTCAAATTTTGTTAAGAGAGAGAAAATGATTCATCGAAGATCATGGTAGCTTATAAGAATGTGGACACACACACACAGACACATGCATACAGAGAGAGAGAGAGAGAGAGAGAGAGAGAGAGAGAGATCCTTATCTTTCCCCTTTTGACAGAATCCATTATAATTTTGGGGAGGAGTTTTCCTCTGGTTATTCAGGAAAACCCTTGGTCATTCCACTGTATCTGAGCAGTCTTCTGTTAATTCACTTAAATACACACCAAAAGAGGTAATGTTGATTAATCAAAGTAGAAGAAGCAGACACGCTTTGGAAACAAAAACTCAGTGCTTAAAACGCAATGCCCATTGGCCATGAGGAGCTCTGTTGCTAAGGAGATGGTTACCAGGCATAGGTGCTTTATAGCAGCCGCATTATAGAGGGGCAGCCCTTGACAGCTTGTTGATACCCTTTGGACTGATGTCATGAATGAAGGCTTTTCAAATATTTAATTTTTCCCGTGTGTGTTGGCAAGAAGAAACTGTGCTAGGTGACTGCTTTTCAGAGGAGAGATTAAGAAAGGAGAAAAGGAAAAGTGGGGAAATGGAGAACATGATCAAATACGCTGAAGATGGGATTGGAAAAGCAGATGAGGATCAAGGACAGAAAGCCCAGAGCCGATGTACCCGGGTAATCGGCAGCTAAGCCCAGAGCCGATGTACCCGGGTAATCGGCAGCTAAGCCCAGAGTCGATGTACCCGGGTAATCGGCAGCTAAGCCCAGAGCCGATGTACCCGGGTAATCGGCAGCTAAGCCCAGAGTCGATGTACCCGGGTAATCCGCAGCTAAGCCCAGAGCCGATGTATCCGGGTAATCCGCAGCTAAACCCAGAGTCGATGTACCCGGGTAATCCGCAGCTAAGCCCAGAGCCGATGTATCCGGGTAATCCGCAGCTAAACCCAGAGTCGATGTATCCGGGTAATCAGCAGCTAAACCCAGAGCTGGTCATGAGGCAGACCCTTGAGGATGGGGAAATGTTGTGGTGTGACTTCTGTGAACTGTATTTTGTAGTAGGATGGCTGGATGGCTGTACCAGCACCGGCCAGCTCCTTACACACCACATCCTATTCTTTCCCAGACTTGCTAACCCAAGTATTTCCCACCACTATCTCCATTCCAGAGACATTTCTACTGAAGTGTGTTGCATACATGTATAACTGCAGACAAAGGTCTTGCCTTTAGTCATGCTCAGAACCTGGTTGAGGGGAAAAAAGTTGATGTAAACCCAATAAAATAGTTTTTCTTTGTCTGAAAAGTCAAGGAATGAAAAGAGTCTGTGCTAGAGACTCACTAAAACTGGAACAATGAACAGGGTCTGGGTGGATTTCAGACAATGAAGGTGGAACATCCCTTGATCTGGGGTGGGAAAGCAGAGAGTGATGAAGAGATGACAGAGTTGACTTTGACTCGTTTTTTTTTTTTGGTCCTTTTGAGACAGGATCTCTCTGTAGCTCCAGCTGTCCTGGAACTTACTTACTATGTAGACTAGGCTGGCCTTGAACTCACAAAGATCTGCCTGCCTCTGCCTCCCGAGTGCTGGGATTAAAGGTGTGCACCACCACGCCCGGCCAGAGTTGACTTTTTAAAAAATATTTTATTTATGAATGTACTGTCTGCATGTAGGCCTGTGTACTCATGTCGTGCAATGCCTTGGAGGTCAGAAGAGGGTGTCGGATTCCCATGGAACTGGAGTTCTCCTGGAATTGGAGTTACAGACGGTTCTCAGCCGCCATGTGGGTGCTGGGGATCGAACCCGGGTCCTCTGTAAGAGCAGTCGGTGCTCTTAACCGCTACACCATCTCTCCAGCCCCCAGAGTTGACTTTTTATGAGTGGAATAAATAAAGCAAAGTCTGGCTGCCAGTGATGTGGGGAGGAAATAGGAGGGAATTTTGACTGACAGGTGAACTGGGTATTTCTGAGTATGAGTGAGTCTGTGTTGTGTGTGTAAGTGTGTGAATAGTAGGGAGCCTGGCGTTGAGGGTGGGACAGAACAGGCTAGAAGGCCACAGGCACTGAGAGAGAAAACAGCTGATCAATTAGTTCCTTTCACCATTTTGCCTGGAACTAGTCCTGGTTAACCTAGTACACACATTCTGTCATGGACATCCTAATCCTTTAACAAAGAGAAAAACAAAGTTGCATCATAGGTTCCATTTAGTGATTAATTCATGTGAAAAAAAAAAATCCCTATGTAGGTATATTGAGGTGCCATAAATAGGAAGCAATAGATATTTTCACCAAATCTTTTGGAATATAACATTGTCTAGAGGGGCTCAGCCTCAAGGGTTGGGGTGAGGCTCCCAGACCAGTGTGATGGGTTTGTGTGGGTTGTGAGGCCGCAGCTGTGGTGGGCTGGTGAGAACACCAGGCCTCCAGGCCCCATTAGGAAAAGGTGAGGCCGTGAATTACTTTTACAGCCTGGAAATGACATTTTATTCATCCAGTGAATCATTTACCTCTGGACTGAGTGCTCAGACCCAAATATGTTGATTTCTTTATCTTTGAGGACAGGGGGCAGGGAGAAGAGAGGGATGGGGCTGGCTGATAAATGTTTCAAGGCCTCAGTTAGCAGATCTGAATTCTGGGAGGGCCAATTCCTCCTGAGAAAAGTCTATTCCCAACAGCAGGGCTGAGAAGGTAAACATGCCTTGTCTCTGGTTTGAACGGTTGTCATTCATTGCAGATCGCTGGGTGAGGCCTGCAGGCCTGTTGGTAAATAATTCCAGTGAGGGCGACAAGATTTCCTTACTTACAACTCCCCTATTCTTCCATTCCAGGGACATGGGGGTTGGCCAGAGACTATTGATGAACAATAAATAGCTTTATTTTTTAACTTTGCAAGATTAATGAAATAGCTTTTTACTTTGATCCAAATCACACCAAAATTGGACAAGGTGTTTACTGATACCCTGCCTCACTGAAAATTATCCAGTAGCATGTAGCATGCCTGCTTCCAGAGAGCTCACCCTGGGGGGGGAAAGGGCTGGAGTGCAGATACTTCCCTGCTCTGTTTGGGTATCTTGGGGGCGGGGGTGGGGGGTGGGGGAGATCAACCTCTGTCTTCAGTCCCATTTAAATAAAAACATTCACTTCCCTCCAACAGAGTAGAATACATTTTCCCAGCTGATTGATGCTTTTCCATTTATTTTATAATGTATTTTTTCCTTCAGCAAGGGATTGTTCTCCAGAATGCCAAGGAGGAAATATTTCTCAAATCATGTGCTGCAATTGGCTGGTGTGGGCCTAATCAGATAGTGCAGATAGTGAGGTGGGAGATGGGGCGGGGCTGGGGGACAGTGGTGATTTGTCACACTGTTCTTCAACTGTGGATAAAGAGGTGATTTGCAAAGCCAGCCTGCCACATCTCTTGGCCATGATCAAATTCTCTCTCTCCCTCCCTCCCTCCCTTCCTCCCTCCCTCCTTCCTCCCTTCCTCCCTCACTCCCTCCATCACACACACACACACACACACACACACACACACACACACACACCTTACCTCTTCAGATCTATCACTGACAGCACAGTTATTAAACAAAATCTCAGCTCAGGGAATTAATAATCTCAAAGATTCATTTCTTTATCAAATCTTGTGGCCTGAAGGAAGGATACTTTGTGCTTGCAGGAGGACCAAAGTACATTAATCACCTGAGGGGAAGGGAGGGGTTTGTGATTTTTAATACTTGTCAAATGAGAGGGAAAGGGGAGGGAGAAATGGAGAGATTGAAAGTGATCACAGTAATGTTTGTGAACACAAGGAGGTCACAGACTTGCTTCCTAAAGGGTCCCAGGATCCAGAGGTTTGGAGGAGTCGATGTGAGATAAGGAGGGCGGAGATGGCCAGCCACAGACTGCAGTGGAGGGGGCTGAAGTGTCATCAATGGATCTTTTAACCTGGGAGCCCAATATCTCCTCTGCCTTTGTAATCTGCCAGGGAAAGGGATGTGGCTGCAGAGGTCGGGGATCTTGGAGGACCGGGAGCCACAGCTGTGGGCTCTGAGCTACTTCATCACATCACAAAGCAGACAGCTCTTAAAACACAGTTCTGTGCTTGCGTTGACTAGAGCAGTAGCTGTCATCCCCCAGCACGCAATCACACATGAAGGATATGAAGTTGGGGCAGGAAATAGCCTCTTTTTGTTGCTCTTGACCTTATTCACTGGGACACTTGTGACTTGTCACTCTCATGATAAAGGAGGAGACAGAAGTCAAGAGGCTCGCGAGAGAACTAAAATCAATGCATCTTGGTAAGGCAGCTGTGGTTATCAGCATCACAGACTTAAATCATCAATTTGAGTAAAGCCACAATCATCAGTGTAGACAAAGGGTGTCTTCATCTAGTGTCTGATTTTCCTCTTTGCAAGGCTGATTACGGTAGGAAGCATGCCCCTCTATAAGTTTTCTTCCCAATGGTAGAGTGAGTTGTAATTACAAATCAGAGCTACTTACTTACTGCTACTGCCATTACTGTCTTCTTGGGCATCTGTGGGTGGCACTGAGGTCAATGGCTATGAAGTCCTGCAGCCTGCAAATGTGAAGAAGTGAATGCCCCAGAGATAACTCTGTACTGGGGGAAGGAAGGGTAGATTAGAGTTTATGACAAATGTCCCAGCTCTATCCTTCAAGAAAGATTCCTAGGTCACCTTTACATGTCCCGGAAGCCACAAAGAGCCCCCATGGCCAACAGCAACATTCTTTTTTTTAATTTTATTTTCATTTTTTTTATTGATGCTTTGTGTATTTCATACATCATTTTCCAATTCAGTTCAGGCATATTTCCCTTTCCCTTCCCCCCACCCCACCCCACCCCATCCCAGATCATGCATTCTGCCATAACTGTCCTGCAACTTTCTCTCAGTTTTTTTTCATTTTTTAACAATAAGTGTTAATTTATGAGTACAAGCATCCTTCATGGAAAACCAGTTTGCAAGCAGTTGTGCCCAAACCCACACAGCCCATGGGTCCCACCATCCAGCAGGGGGGGCTTGTATGTTCAATCAAGTTGATCAAATGAGTGTCCAGACTATATTGTTGTAGTTTCACCACTCACCCCAATCGCAGCCTTCACATTCTACCACACCCCCTCTTCCACAGATTGTTCCCTAGGCTTAGAAAAGGGGCACAGGTGGATGAGAAGAAAAACAGTCTACTTTCTCTTGAGCTGTTGCCTTGGACTCAGGTCAATTCTGGCTGTTTCCTTTCATGGGCTGACAGTTTGTCCAGGAATAACCTTTCGATCCTACTAATGAAGCACAAGCAATTAGATATATAGGTATTTAAACAGTACTAATTGTTATGGTAGGTTACTTTGTTATAGACACAGATGTTTGAATGGTATGTTAATCCATGAATTACATTTTTTTCTGTAAAATATGACAGGGTCTTACTGTGGCTTATAACATACCATCCAAACAGCAACATTCTTAACAGTGCACCTTCATCTCCACACCGCATCTTCCTGCTTCCTGTTCCCACTTTGCTCCTCCCTCTTCTGTAGTCTCCCAGATAAACTGCCTTCAGCCAAGTCCAGGCTTTGGGCTCACTCTCAGGGGACAGCAATGTTAGCAGCAGCAGTGGCGCACATACAAGGGCATCTATACATGGGCTGTTAATCCTTCTCCAGCACCTCCTTCCTACACCTAAGACCCGGCCTGCTGGTGCTGTTATCCAGTCACCTTGGCATAAGAAAGGAAGAGTTAGCCTTGGAGGTAGCACTGAAGCCTGCCAACAGCCAGGGGCATTTGAGGATTTGCAAATGCTGCCTGAAGTACCATGGGAGGCAAACCACTGTTTGTTAACCCGCCTAGGTTCAGGTTGGCTTCGGAAGATGATATTTGTCCATTCAATCATGTATATATTCAATAAGTATATATTGAAAATGTTGTTTGGCTCATTTTAATCTTATTTAAATCTTTATTTGTTTGATAGTATGTATATAATTGGGAAAATGAAAATAATATGTATGTGGAGGGGATTTCTCAATCTTTTTTTCTCCTGGGATCCTTGAAAAAAGAGTTTGGAGTTCACTGTAGCAGTGACTAAGGGTGTTGGTTTCTCATGGGTTCACTTGTCGGTTAACACTCAGCCTCATCATATGCAAGCTAGATTTTTGGTAATTTACTTAATCTTGCTGTGGCTCTGTATGCTCCCTCCTTAAACAGGAAGAGTTACTGTGAGTAATAATTAGGTAAACCCTATAAAGCATGCAGAACAGTACCTGGCACATGCAAAGCAATCAATAATGTTGATAATGGCAACTGATAACATATTTCGTTCAGCTCATATCCAACCACCTTACTAAACTCTCTTTTTTTGGTTTGTAAGAGTTTGGAAGTTAATTCTTTTGAACTTTCCTGGTAATGATTGCTTAGAAAATAGTGTCAGAATTCCAGTGTTTATTCGGTGTTTCTTCATCTTATTTCCCTGACGTGATCTTTCACACTGTGAGCAGCAGCAGTGATGTCAGGTCACCTTGCCTCTGCCTTCCACAGAGACGCTTCCAGGGCGTCACTGTTAAATAGATGCTTGCTACAGAGCTAAAGAAGATTACTCCTATTACTTCTATTCTTAGATTGCTTAAAAGGTTTTATTTTATATTGTAAAGGGAAGATATAAGCACTCAATAATTGAAACAAAAAGCTGACTTCATTGGCTAAGGAAGAATGACTCTACTGACTAACCACAGGCTCTGTGAACAAAGCCTGCTGCCAGTCTTAGATAGGAAAGATGCTCAAACAGTGCTGTGCTGCTGTGGGATTATATTGGTTACATAGGTCATAGTTTGTTGACATCAAACTTAAAACTGTGTTTTGGGAAGTGGAAAGTCCATTTTATTGGCTAGGTTTCAGAACTGCCACTAGAGTGACTGTGTTACTAATTGGCTGATCCTCAAAAGAGTGGTTTGCAGTGTACTTCAGTGAAGTCAGTGGCCATGTGTCAGTCAGATTGCGGTAATTAATCATTGAATGACCAAACAGCAGGTAGGTTGCAGTATTTGGAAAACACACAACCACCACCACCACCACAACAACAACAACAGTTACAACAACAACAACAACAACAAACAAATGGTTGTCATGGGAAAGCATTGCCTTTATGGTGATTTACCAATGAGCACTAACAAGATGGTACACATTGGGGAGATTCCTGGTGCTAGAAAGTGGGTCAAAGGCTAGAGATCCATGGAAATTATTAACATTATTGGAGGCTATGATAAAACAGGAACAGGGTTGTCCAGGTTTTCTAAACAAATCATTATATATGTATATATATATATATATATATATATATATTTACAGAATCAATATTAATGAAACACAACAGCAACAAAAAACAGGTACTAGATGAGCAAAGTAAGGAGAAAAGTTTTTAACAGGCATAAGTTACCAGAATTCAAAAGGAAGGTAGTGTTCAAGTTCTAGAAGGTTTGGGATACTGGTCAGATTTTCCAGTCCTAAAATCACAAGACGCCATTTAGTTAACAGAGTGGGGCCACAACATAATCATGACAGACTAGAAACTAATCACTAGAACCAAAATATGAGGCTAGACCATACCAGGCACAAGAGTAACATGATAAAGATGTCTCTGAGTAGTGAGACCAGAATTCCTGAAGCAAAGATGGGCCCCTCAGCAGCCTCAGGTGTTCTGTCCTGGGACAGTAGGAAGTGATTCATGTGGATTTTTTAACTGAAGAACTCTCAATGAAGAAATTGCTTCTGTTGGTCAATTGAGAGTTAAGGGACACTGAAAGGATGGTGAGGCACACCTAGAGCCTAGGGGCCAGGGAAGACGCAGTGGAGTGTCAGCCAAGTGAGAGGAGAGCGAGCCTAGGGGCCAGGGAAGATGCAGTGGAGAGTCAGCCAAGTGAGAGGAGAGCGAGCCTAGGGGCCAGGGAAGATGCAGTGGAGTGTCAGCCAAGTGAGAGGAGAGCCAGGAAGGAAGAATTTACTGCTGTGTGCTCCTAGTCACAGGACAGGCTACTCCATGAAACAGTGTGGAACTGAGAGGGAGAAAAGACAAGACTACCTGACTTCTCTCCCCTCTGCTCGGACCTCCTGTCTAGATCTCCCCTAGAAGAGCCAGCTGGCAAGATAGCCCTGTCTACAAGAGGGTCAAAACACTGGTCAAGAAAGATGAATATGGTGAATGAATGAAGACATGGGCGAAGGAAGATAACCACTGTGCTCTCCAAGAGGAGAAGGGGAGTCTAGCACCTGCAGATCACTGGTGTTTCTGAGGAATTGTGTACATGGACTAATGATGAAAGTATTGCTTCTGCTTTGGTGTGTACATTTGGGTAAGGCTGTGAGCAAAGCTTTCATCTTGAAATTTCTATAACAAGGAGAAATGGAGTAAAACCGCAATGGAGTCTCCATGTTTTTGGCACTGTGTCAAATTATGATTTGAAGGAGGGACAGGAATGAGGAACTAGTGCCTTACAGGGTATCTATGATGCTAAGGCAGAGATCCACGGCTCCAGAGAAGCCAAAGGAGACTCGTTACCAGACACAGTGAGTCCAGGAGTTTGCCCTATATGCAAAACCAGCTGGATTCTCTGCCTCCGACCATTGCCAGGGTTTTGTGAGTTATTAGTGTGTGACACAGAAAAGGATCTGTGAAGGGAGCAAATCTCTCTTTAAAGAGAACATTTTATAGAAATCCCATTTTCTCTGGGGCTCAAAGCCAGACCAACTTAGCAGATTAAGTGCAGAGGTTCCAGTACTGCGACGGACTTGAGGTCAACACCAGCCTACAAATCAGGGATGGGTTGGGGCGGGAAGGGAGACCCACGATGAAATTCACTGATGATTTCTGGAATATTCCCTCAAGACCCTTGGGCTACATCACAGAACCATTTTGAATTAACTTGGGAGGTGGTGAGGAACAGAGCAGGGCACGATGCTGTCAAAATAATGCTGACATCCGCTATCATATTTGTTAGATTTTTTAACCTGGGGCACTCGCCTGGTGCCAACTCGGAGGAAGGCAGCCTTGTTTGCTTTGTGCCAGTCGAATTCATTTTTTGTCAGTTCTAGACAAACTTACATAATTATTTCCTGTCACCTCGGGATGATTTTTCCCTCCAAGTCACTTCTCATGAGGCAAGAAGCAGGTGCTCCAAGCACCCACAGCCTCCGACAAAACCAGCTACTATGGTCCATATGCATCTCACTCTCTGGAGAATGCCCTCAGTGCCCAGCAATCAGCGGAATTCAAGTGAAAACTGTAGAAATAAACCTGGCATAATTAAAATGGCTCTGGATGGCACAAGCCTTCCATTCCACTCTCTCACTTCTCAGCTACAAATCTGTTTCTGGATCTGATGTTGGAAAAATTGTACAAGGAAATATACTCATTCCCAGTTGAAAGGAGCAGTTGAGTTGTCTCTGTAGTTGTGTTCCAAGCTTTCTATTTGGGATCGACAAGGGTGTTCTTGCAGAAGACCCAGCTCCGAATCCCAGCACCCACATGGCAGCCAACGACTACCTGTATCACCAGTTCCAGGGGATACAATGCCCTCTTCCATAGGCACTGCATGACATGGGCACACTTACACACATGCAGGCAATACACTCATAAACAAAAAATAAAAATAATAGAGAAAAAAAATTTTTTGGTCTTTTTGAGACAGGGTCTTCCTGTAGTCCCAGCTGTCCTGGAATTCACTCTGTAGACCAGGCTGGCATTGAACTCACAAAGATCCGCCTGCCTCTGCCTCCCAAGTGCTAGGATTATAAAGGTGTGCACCACCATGCCCAGCATAAAGAAAATATTTTTTAAAAGAAAGTGTCTAGATTGGTTTATTCTGGTACAGTCACAAACAGCACCAGATGGTAGAGATCTTTTTAAAGTTACTATCTTTTGTGTTTGTGATTAAGGCACAAGAGATAGATAGATAGATAGATAGATAGATAGATAGATAGATAGATAGATAGAGATAGAGGTAGAGGTAGAGATAGAGATAGAGATAGAGATAGAGATAGAGATAGAGATAGAGATATATTCTCCTTTGGAGTCCAGCAGCAGCACCATGGAGCTGTGTAGCATACTACTTCACTGATGGGAAGATTGAATGCCATTTTCCACACTGCTTCATCTTTTTTGTGCCTGAGACTAAATAAAATGCCTCACTTTCTACCCCATAAGTAACCAGAGATCCTGAGAGTTGCCCAATGTTCTTTTAGTGCTTGGAAAAAAGAAAGATGATTTTCCTATAAGGTCTGTATTTCTATCTTTTAGAAACTATGATTGACAAATGTTTATTGAGTGCTGGGCTAGATTTGAAGTAAGAAGACCAACTGGAAGGCTACTGACTGTGCTTATCCCCCAAAGAGATAACAGCAGCTTAGGCTGGGGCAGTGGTGGTGATGAGACCATGCATTTAAATGCACTCTGGCAGCGGAACTGACAAGATGAGCTCTGTGCCAGGTTCTGGGCTCAGCCCTCAGGCTACAGCAATAAATAATACAAATGAAAGTCTCACTCATTCTCACATACCAGTTATATTGCAATAAAGAAAGACCATAAATAGTGGCATGATTAAAATTATGGACTTTGATAATGTATAAGAGAGAGAAAGGGTAGCAAGCCGAGAAAAATTAGGGGGAAGAGAACGGGTACTTAATCAGATGGTCTTCTCCTGGATGGCTTCCAGTGAGGGTGAAATTTGAAGGTGGAGAAAGAACCAAACAGGCAAGAAGCTAAGGAGCGCACTTCAGACACATTGAGGGCTCAGCACATTGGTTTTGAGGCAGAATGACCTTGGCATTGTCAAGGAATTCTGAGGAATTGTCAGAAATTTAGCAGGAGAGTGACTGGGGCAGAGTCACCACAATCATGTAGAACTGAATGTGATGCTGGATTTTATCCTAAATGACACTAAAAGCCAGGGAGGAATTTGGTGTAGATTATGAGATGATTTTTGTTTGAAATTATTATTCTGGGTAATCTGTTACAAATGGCCTGGAGGCAGGCTCCATTGAGTCAGGGAGGCCAACTGTAAAACTTTGGTAATTCAAATCATAGAGGATGGTGGCTTAGACAGAGCTGGTAGCAGTAAAGTTAGGAAAAAAATGTATTCATGATGCATATCGAAGTATATTGACAGAACTTGCTGATTCATTGGATTTGGGCTGGACAAGTCATGTTTGGAAGGAGAAAAGGGAACTGTTTCCCTCTTCAATAATTGGGTGGAGAATGATATCATTTGATAAAATGAAGACTGAGACAGATCAGAAGTTACACTATTCCTTTCCTTTAATTCTACTTGGTCCACCTTCTAACATCATATTACTCATGCAATAACAGGGCATTCAAAAGAGTACTAGACAGAGAGTGGAGAGATATACATGCATTTCCAGCCAGCCAGTGGGTCTCAGTTAATTCACCATGCTTCATGTTTCACCTTGATGATTTGGACTCCAGCAAACCAACCGTGCTTTCTTTGAATCACAGTTAGGTGTCATGTGTGGGGCTGGAATTTCTTCTTACTTTCAATACCACCTCTAGGTACCAAATCCAGAGGGTTTAATTAATCAATCCTTAGGGTTTACTATCAATGTCTATAGTAATGATGTCACAAGAAGAATCAAGTCCTTTGCTCTCTAAAGTAATGGTAGCTGTTACTCCATTGCAGATGTACTGAAAGAATCATTAAAAGTAGCTGGGCGTGGTGGCACACGCCTTTAATCCTAGCACTCAGGAGGCAGAGGCAGGCGGATCTTTGTGAGTTCAAGGCCAGCCTGGTCTACAGAGTGAGTCCAGGACAGCTGGGGCTACAGGGAGACCCTGTCTCGAAAAGACCAAAAAAAAAAAAAAAAAAAAAAAAAAAAAAAAAAAAGAATCATTAAAAGTACAGAACTAGTCAATTTGATAGGTTTTATTATTTGTTAAGCACCTAAAACTGCAACTATTTATTACAGGATATTGTTCAGACATAGTTATCATAGACTTAATTTTATTCATTCATTTGTATAAAATAAAGCTTATAATC
Organism: Rhizomys pruinosus; assembly: GCA_009823505.1. NCBI lineage: Eukaryota > Metazoa > Chordata > Mammalia > Rodentia > Spalacidae > Rhizomys > Rhizomys pruinosus. Next base: position 1,810,340 of record VZQC01000181.1, on the reverse strand, counting down.
TCTTTTTTCATTTGTAGAGTATGTTTACAGATTCCATTCTGTCCCTGGAAGGGCCTTAGACTCACATTTTTCAAGGGCACTTTGAAAAGTTTCAAGTGCTATGCAAATGCAGGACGCTATTAATACTGACCTGTCAACTAATTTGAAGCCAGGTGAAGAGAACACTAGGTACTGTTTAAAATGCCAGGAGCCCTTTATATTTTGACAACACAAGAGTTTACTGTGGAGCCAGTGCATTGCTGCCTATGCCTATTGGTCCTGACCTCACCCCAGCTTCTACTGAGGGTCAGTCCTACCTGGGTAATAGGTGCCATTGTTCTGGTTACTGACCATTGACTCAGAGGAGGCTCTGACTCAAGGCACTAATCCATAGATTGGGCCAGCAGTTTGAGATGCCTATATCCAGTCAAGCTGAACTTCTACAGCTATTGAATTCTTTCCTTCAGGAATTTGGATAGAAATATTCCAGAAAAATAAGAAAGCAGTTAGCAGATAGAACTGTAATGGTACACAGAGACAAACTAGAAGGTGACATCAGGACCACTAGAAACTCAAGAATGAATGAGTAGAAGCAGTGTGGTAAGGGATATCTCCCCTGAGCACATCCCCCTTCCTCCCCTGCCAGAACACCTTTTGAAATGCATCTTCTTAGACTTCCCAGCAGCCCACTAGCAGCTGCCTCCAAGTTCTGGGCTCTCATGGTCCTCCTCTTTGCAAGGGTGGATATTTGGTGTGGGGTTTTTTTTGGAATTCTCTTCTCTTTCTGTCTCTGTTCTTATTTCTTTGAGAATCTTATCCATTTCACGTGAGTCAGTGTGTAGAGATGGCTCAAGCTATAGTCAGATTAAACTAAGACGCGACATTTCCATTTTCTCCTGGATTGTTGGACTCTGCACCTACACTGTCTCTATCCACAGTGAATCTTACCTCTTTGTTGCCTCCCTTGTGTCACGTTTCTGCTCACGGTGCTTCTTTCTTCCCCACAGGCTTTAACTCTGGACATGATGTTTGGCTTCTCTTCTCATCACCCTGCAACTTGTCTTGACAGTCTTTTCTTTCTTCCTGATGACCGCCCTCCTCCCCTCCATATTATGCTTTCACTCCCCCAAATCTATCTTAGATGATTTCTTTGTGTTTCATTCTGATTCATTAGCCAATCTTTGCAATCATGTGGCCATTTCCTTAAGAAAAGAAGTTGCTTAAATAGCTTTGTTTGCCAGTTTCTTTTTTTTTTATTTTTTTTATTTTTATTTTTTTTAATTTAATTTTTATTGATGGTTTGTGCATTTCGTACATCATTTTCCAATTCAGATCAGGCATATTTCCCTTTCCCTTCCCCCCCCACCCCCACCCCATTCCAGATCATGTATTCTGCCATAACTGTCCTGCATCTTTCAGGTTTTTTTTTTTTCATTTTTTAGCTATAAGTGATAATCCATGAGTATAAGCATCCTTCGTGCAAAACCAATCTACCGACTGTTGTGCCCAAACCCCCACAGTCCCACCATTCAGTGGGGGGTGACAGGTTGTTTGTTCAATCAAATTGATCAAATGAGTGTCCAGACTACATCGCTGTAGTTTCACCGTTCACCCCAATCGCAGCCTTTACATTCTACCACGCCCCCTCTTCCGCAGATTGTTCCCTAGGCTTAGAAAAGGGGCACAGGTGGATGAGAAGTAAAACTGTCCTCTCTCTCTGGAGCTGTTGACTTGGATTCTGGTCAATTCTGGCTGTTTCCTTTCATGGGCTGACAGTTTGTTCAGGAGTAACCTTTCGATCCTACTAATGAAGCACAAGCAATTAGATATATAGGTATTTAAGGCAAGCCTACATCCTCTACAGGTTAGGAGATGTTATAAGCCACAGTAAGACCCTGTCATATTTATCAGGGGGTAAAAATGTAATTCATGGATTAACATATCATCCAAACATATGTGTCTATGCCAAAGTAACCTACCATAACTATTAGTGCTGCTTAAATACCTATATATCTAATTGCTTGTTTGCCAGTTTCTATCTCCTCGCTTTTCCCCATAACTGAGGCTGGCATAATTTATTCCATATAGAAGACAATGAGTATTTATTGATTTATATGAAAAGACTACACCAAGTCCCTTTTTCAAATACTAACATCTGAATCTAACTGCATTGACTCTTTACCTGCTATTTCAAGCTAGTGAACTGGTCCCCCCCGACTCCCACCCCTGCCAATACAAACCAAAGCCTGCTCTATTAACACTTACTTGCAGTCCTCAATCCTCTATTAAAACTTTTAATGTGTGCAAGTTTATTCAAGCAGGGCAAATTGTCAGTTGTAGTGAAGGAAAACAGATCTTCTGAGGGTTGAGCTATCTTGGGCATGTCAGATGGCTAAGAAATAAATAGGTTTAGGAGGAAAAAAGAACATAGGCTTGACTTAGAGAAAATAAGTTTGGTAATGAAAAGAAGAAGTCTTGAAGGGGTGGGGTGGGGGCAGAAGTCAGGGATGTTCTTTACAAAGTAGCTTGATGGAGATGAGGCCATTAGTATAACTCGGAGCCTAGCCTGACACTTACCCTTTCTTGAGAGGCCTTAATTGGGCCTGTGAGCATTCTCAGAAATGGTAAGATGTCAACACTAATGAAAACAGAACAATTTATTCTGGAAACTTCTACATCAGAGGCTTTTTTTTTTTAATGTTCTTGCCATGGTTCACAGAGAGTAGGAAGAACTTACATGTTCCTCTTGGAACAATTGCACTTCTGTTGCTGTTGAATATTCTCAGAATTAACCAAAAGGAATAGTGTTGGCATAGATAGTATTTAAAGTCATCCATAATGTAAATATTTAGTGACTCTTATTTCCATAGTAAAGTTAACTTATGGAGTCTGGTCTGATTCAGACTCCCCATGGAAAAGACACTGAATTTCTCTAGACCCTTAAAGGCTGCTCCTCTCCTGCACAGCAAGACACTCCTGACTTGTCCAGAACAGCTTCTTCTCAATTGTTCTGGAAGTAGTCACGGGGCCACCAAAGAAGAGAAAGACAGTGGGAGGCTGGGGCATGGCTGAAGAGTTTCCTCCCCTACCCCTACCATGACAGCTTCACATTTATCTGTTTGATAGAAGTTTTTGCTTAAGGAGAGAGCTCTATTGCTTTAAAAAAAAAAAAGATGGAAATGGATAAAAGGGGTGAGGGGGGGTGAACGTTAAAAATCACGGGAGAACAATGTGTGCCATTTCACTTTTGCAGCAAGCCCTCTGGGGTTAAGGTAGAGCTATTGAACGTTGCCTTGGAAATGTGACCTAGAGACTTGCTTTTTGAGAAATCCCAGTTCCCACCAATAAATGAAAATTCTCTAGCAGTTTTAGAGCCTTGTGTTACAGACCGATCCTCTACCGCCAGGGTATTCAAGAGCCAGGGGAAGTTTGGAGTATTTACCACTAATCATTTTATTCAGGTACTATGTCACTGCAGGCATCACTCATGAAAAAAAATGTTTACTAGAATAGAGATTTTGCCCAAGTTTTATTTATGAAGGTTTGGGGAGAGGATAGGAAGGCATGTAGAGTTGGATAGTGGGATATTAAGAAGTTCTCTGGGATATGAGAATAACAAATAGGGAGAAGTGAAACAAATATAATTACATTTCTTAATTACATTTTTTTCTCCTTTTTTGGTCTTTTTGAGGCAGAGTCTCCCCGTAGCCCCAGCTGTCCTGGAACTTGCTATGTAGACCAGGCTGGCCTTGAACTCACAAAGATCCTCCTGCCTCTGCCTCCCAAGTGCTAGGATTAAAGGCATGCACTACCATGCCTGGCTTGATGTTTCTTTAAATGCTTTACAATGTACAAGGTGACTTACCATGCAGTATTAAACTTAAATACATAGAAATTTTGTGTTCCATGGCTGCAAGCAGGAAAGGACAAATGCTTATCTCCATTACCCTCTGCTAAGCCCACCTGTAAGTGACATATTGAGTCGTCCCTGCACTCTCCGGTTGCTCTTCCTTGCATCCAGGCTACCAAAAGCTGTTAGCTAATCATGCAGTTTGGTCTAGGAATAATGTCCACTTAGCCAATATTGTGTCTTTTCCATAATCCTGGTTATCCTTCTATTCCATCCTCCAAGGCCATCTTTCATCAACATATCTGTACTCTCTCCTTTCCCCTTTTTTATTGTTAAATTTATTTATTTATTACTTATTTTTATGTTATGAGTGTATTTTGGCTGCATTATGTAACTGCACTCATGTGTACAGTGCCCAGGGAGGTCAAAAGAGGGCAATGGATCTCTAATGCTTGGAGTCTTCCAATATTTTCTTATTTGAGGAAAAAAAGTATAATTAAAGTAAGATTCTTTCTATAAAATCATCCTGGATTTTATGAGTGAGCCTGTGGTGCTTTGAATGAGAGTGTTCCTCATAGACTTTAAGTATTCAGGCATTTTGTCCCCAGTTGGTGGCACTGTTCTGGGAGGTCTTAGAAGGTGTGGCCATGCTGGAGGAAGTATGTCATTGGGGCGGGCTTAGTGAGTTCAACAAACCTTGCAGTCTCTAGTCTCTCTCTCTCTCTCTCTCTCTCTCTCTCTCTCTCTCTCTCGACTTCCTGTGCTCATTGCAATATGTGAACTTCATGTTTTCTGTTCCAGCCCTGGCCACCATGCCTCCCGACACAGTGGACTCTAATTCCCTGGAACCGTCAATTGTAAGCTTAAATAAACTCTTCCTTTTCTAAGTTCCCTTGGTCACATTGGTTTTATCACAGCAACAGAAAAGTGACTAATACAGAGCCCTAATTTAATTAAAAGTAAAAGGAAGGAAAATGTAGGCGTGGTGGCCCATACCTTTAATCCCAGCACTCAGGAGGCAGAGGCAGGCAGATCTCTGTGAGTTCAAGGCCAGCCTGGTCTACAGAGTGAGCTCCAGGCCAGCTGGGACTAAAAGGGAGACCCTGTCTCAAAAATACCAAAGGAAAAAAAAAAGGAAGAAAAATTTGAGAGACACACAGAAGACTGAAAACAAAGGCAGTAAGCATGTAGGATGATAAAGTTCCAATAGCACCTGAAGCTGGAAGAACCAAGGAAACTTCTCTCCTCTGCCTTCTAAAGTAAAATGCCCGCAAACACTATGGCTTTTATTTAAATTATGCTTTTTTAAAGCCACCTGGTGTGTAGTCATTTACTGCAAGGACACTAAGATTCTAATATATCCCTTACCTTCCTGTACATCCATCTTTCCTAGCCATGGATGCTGTTTTCTTTTTTTCTAAGGACACCGAAGCTATCTCCCCCAAAATCTCCCATTCGTTTTTTTCCTTGACTTCAACATTTTTCTTTGAGTCCCCAGATCTGCTGTAGAAATCTACCTCTAGACATTTCCCAGGTGTGCATTTCCCAGGCCCCAATGCAATGGGGAAGCATTATAGAAAAAGGAGTCTAAGTGAAGAGTTGACCAGAAGGGGAAAAGACAAAGTTAGTCAATAGGATCACCAAGCAAGAAGCACTTAGAGATTACAGAAATCAGGAAAAGACTGAACCTAAGTTGAAGAGTACTCATGCCATGTGCCATGTGCGAGCAGTCTACCTGTTCTAGTTGCCTTCGCGCCTCCTGGGAGTGCCTCGGGTATTTTCCTTTCTTTATTTTTTCCTTCCCAGCTTCATCTTTTCCTTGGCCTTTAGTGATTCTCTGTTTTAATTTCCATTTCATAAGTGCTTGGAGTAAACAAAGCTTTCTGCCTGTCCCTCACTTTTCCTTCTCTTTGGAAGAAATCTGCAATTCAAACAATCTTGTCCTCTTATGTTATTTTACATGCCAATGTCATTGGCCACTCACTTCTGCCCAAGGGTTTTAAACTTTGGAACTAAGGACATTTCTTTGTGATAAGGCAGGATCAAGGGGCTATCATGCACTATGCCATGTGTAGGAAAGTAGTCTCTCTAGCAAGAGAAAATGAAGCCAATACTTAAAGAGAAACAGGTAGAACATGAAAATAGCATCTGAACAATCCCAGGTTATGATCATCCCTGAAGTTACACCTATGCCCCATTGAACGTTGGATACTCACTAAAGTTACGCTACTGCCTATGCTTGCTCTAGTGCAATTTTTGCTATCAGGATACTAGAAAAACTGACCAAGAGATCTGCCCTTCAAGCTCCCAGTACTTTCTTGTGAATGATCCTCAACTCCTATGTGTGTCTGAGCCATTGTCTCCATTTCAAAGCTGGCCTTCTAGCCAAATTCAAGAACTTTCTTTTTGTTCTTGACATTATTTCCCCAAAATATTTGGTTGTTTCCTTTCAAATATGTTCAGCTGTTTAGGTCTTTCACACTTCACTATTCTGTTACTTCTTTGTCTCTCTTTTCCAGGAGGTTATCTTCTTCCTAACCCTTAAATATCAGTATCCTTTAAAGGCTACCCTGTGAGGTCCCATGGCTTGCCATTTCTGCTCCTAGTCACAGAAAAATATACCTTTTCTTTCCACCTCTGTGTGGTGAAAGTTATTCAAAATCTGTAGTCCAAACCAAGTTGTTTGACTTGCTTAAGGTTGGAAGCTGGGTGGTGCTACCCTGCTTCTGGGGATCCTCTCCTGATACATGCATAGTCTTAACTTCTTAGCATATTACATACTGATCTATTTTATGATTAGTTATGATCCCCAAGTTAGTGTTTTATTATTTATCTTGCTCTGTAACTGCACATGTGGCCAAATTGTAGGAAGTTGTTATCCTACCACATTGGCCATAAAAATATGTGGAATCTGTATTTATAAAGACAATAATTTTGATCATAATTATATTACTATTGCCAAGAAATTATTTTAAATCAAATTATGCTAATAAAATTTCATTATTTGGTTAACTTTTTCTTTAAAAAGCATTTAAACAATTTCCATTTTCCATTCTCATTTAACCAAAATTATTTTCAAAATGAATCCATTCTCATGAATTTTATGATGAAGATTTAATCTACCCATCAGGTTTATTCTCCAAACATATCATATGTTGCCTGTTATGTCTTCTGCTATTATGATTTTCTATTATAACCTTCACTTCTTCCATATATAATGTCCAGGGTCAAATTTTACACATAAAATTTTTGTTTAAAAGATTTTACTCTTCTTTCTCTTTTTGGTTAAGGACAGATTATCCCACAGGCTATTATCTATTAGCTATTATCTATTTTGTTTCAGTCTATTTTTTTCTAAGATTCACCTTTGAATTTTCTTTTTTTTTTAATATTTTTTTTATTTATTTCCGTACGTGTATGAATGTATTGTGTGCATGCAAGTCTGTGCACCTGTGACGTGCAAGAATTTTCAGTGTTACCAATGAGATGGAGTCTTTAGCTATTTTTACTTGTAATACTATTGTTTTCAGGTTTGAACTATTGTCAGTATTGTTTTGTGAGTTTTCTCCATGTTATACTAATAATAGGCAAAAGACTGAAATATTTTATTAATCCAGGCACAAGTATTAAGGAAAATCCCTCTCCATACTACCTGTGTTCTAGACACTTGGGATATATCTGTCGAAGCAAAAAAGACTTCTGCTCCCCTGTAATTTCCTTCTTAATGTGAGCTATGAGAAAACATGCAAGCACACAAATAAATGTGAAAAAGGATTTCCTGTTGAAATAAGGACTGTAAAGAATACTTGACTGTACCATATGATGGTAACAATTCAGATGGAATATATTAGACTGCTTGTCTAGAAAGGTCAGAGGTAATCTGTGAACTGATTAGGTTGCAGATACAGAAGTTTCTGTCCCACTGCTAACATTGTTACTTTTTTAAAAAGTGCTCCTAAGGGAGCTGGGGATGTGCTTCCGTGGTTAAAAGCCCTGACTGTTCTTCCAGAGAACACAGTTCGGTTCCCAGAAACCACATGGCAGCTAAGCACTGTCTGTAACTCCAGTTCCAGGGAATCCAAATGCCCTCTTCTGGCCATTGTATGCACAGGATGTACTTCTACGCATGCAGGCAAAACATTCATACACATAAAATAATAAAAGTAAATTAAAACATCTAAAAAGCAGTGCTCATAAACTCCAAAACACCTTGCAGGCCATTTCGCCACCGCACATGAATATCAGAGAATAAAGCATAGGGTCCTAGTGGCAAAATTGAAGCCTGATGTTTTTGCAGATTATTTTCTTACTGTGGCCACATATGGAAAGAAAGAAATATGTAAATAACAGTGGCCGTGCCAGGATGACAGGAAAGTGAACATTCTTATTCCCCAAATTATTTAATATTTTTACCACAACTTTCCATAAACATATATGCTGTACGTGTTTTGTATACTGTTTCATTTTTCCCTGGTGGGGACCATGCCTAACCCCCTCAGAGAGACTGTAAGATCAATTGTGGGAGCATATTACCTTCTATCCTTCTTCCATTTTGCCCTCAAGTGCCAGACATTCAAAAAAATACTTGCGAGCTGATAGCAACCTAAAGATTTTCTATCATCAAATATAAATGAGATTTTTAAATATGGATTTTTTTTCCTGATGAAAAGTAGAATTTTAAAGTTTAAAATATTAAGTTTTTCTAAAAATCATACTGAGAGCTAACCTTTGAATTCTAGTAGATCTTGTGATGGGCAGTGACAGACCTTTCTCTTTCAGTGAAACTCACCCTTCACTGACCAGTGTCACAACTGTTTTTACAAAGTGACATTAAACTAACTCTTCTTTCAAGATAGGAGAAATTTTTAGAGGATGGGGCTTACTTGCCAAACAACAGAACAAACGTCCTAGAGGACTGGGAGGAAGGCTAACAGCCGGCCACACACAGACTGAGACCGCCATGGCCATCTGTAATGTAAATGGCAGTCACAGTTACATCTGCACTCCCCCCAAGGACTAACACTCACAAACATGCACTTGTTCCTGTTCCATGTCCTGCACAGAACGGCAAAAGCAGAGCAGGAGACTTTCAGATGTGCCCTCCCTCTGGAAGTGATAAGGAGTTGGTCTTTTCTGCCTCTCTCTGCCCTGTTTCTACTCTGTGATGTCAAAATATGCTCATCTGTGCCTTCTAACACTGATAACTCAGAAAACATAGGTCCTGTTTAGAGAGACCATTGCAAACTGACAGATGAAGTGCACATAATATTTTTACTACTCAAAATCTGGACTACCTAGCATTAAAATCAAATCATTGAAAGACTTCCAAGGAATACTGTATAATGTAATGCCAATGCTTAAGTATTTTTTTCCTTATGGAATCACAAAAATTATGCTTAAGATGAATAAATAAATAAATAAATAAATAAATAAATAAATTCCAGGAGTCAAGAGTCTAGAATTAAGTAGTGTGATTACATATGAAATGACAGGGATAACAGTATTTAAATCATTTAGTGTTGTACTCTGAGTTAAAAATTCATCTCAGTATTGAGCAGCTATGTAAAGGACTCTGTATCCTACTACAGAGATAACCTGCCCGTCCATGTTCATTGCCAGGAAATGGACACAACCTAGATGTCCAACACCTGATGAGTAGATAACGAAACCATGCTATACTTACACAATGGAATATTATTCAGCTGTTAAAAAAATGAATTTAAGCTGGGCATGGTGGTGCACGCTTTTAATCCCAGCACTTAGAAGGTAGAAGCAAGCAGATCTCCATGAGTTCAAGGCCAGCCTGGTCTACAGGGTGAGCTCCAGGGCAGCTGGGACTAAAGGGAGACCTGTCTCAAAAATACTAAAAAAAAAAAAAAGAAAGAAAGAAAAATGAAATTATGAAATAAATTCACAGATAAATAGATAGAACTGGAAAACTATCACCCTGAGTGAGGTAACCCAGATTGAAAAGACAAATGTCACATGCTCTCTCTCATAAGTGGATGCTAGCTTTGAATACTTAGACATGTATGTTTCAAGTGGAAAAAGCCATAGATGTCAGGAAACCAGTAAGCAAGCATGGAGGGGGAAGAAGGTTTTCTGGCAGGGGAGACAGAGGCCAGAGAGATAAAAGGAGGTTGGGGAATAATGGGGTTGAATAGGGTGGGAAATGGAAGAAGAGGGAGTGTGGGGACGGATAACACCAAAGGCCTTTAGAAAAAATAATATGGGGCTGGAGAGATGGCCTAGCGGTTAAGAGCGCCGACCGCTCTTACAGAGGACCCGGGTTCGATCCCCAGCACCCACATGGCGGCCAAGAACCGTCTGAAACTCCAGTTCCGGGAGAACTCCAGTTCCAGGGGAATCCGACACCCTCTTCTGACCTCCGCGGCATTGCACGACACGGGGGCACAGACCTGCATGCAGACAGTACATTGATACACATACAGAAATAAATAAAAATTAAAAAAAAAAAGAAAAAAGAATATGGAAACCTACAGCTATTTCAACTTCTTAAAGTATATACACCCACATTGTAAAAAGAGACTAGGGGCCTGGAGAGATGGCTCAGCAGTTAAGAGCGCCGAGTGCTCTTGCAGAGGACCTGGGTTCAATCCCAGCACCCACATGGCAGCTAATAACCGTCTTTAACTCCAGTTCCAGGGGAATCCGATGCCTTCTTCTGACCTCCTCAGCATTGCATGACTCGGGTGCACCAACCTACATGCAGACGGTATGCTCATACACATAAAAAATTGTCTATAAAAAGAGATTAAAAGAAGTTACTCCATAACAGGGGACAGTGCCCTACTAGATGCCATAGGCTAGCAAAGAAGAAGCCCAAGGCCAGCAATTGACTCCCTCTTTTGAAGTGACTGGCTAGAGGTCCTGTAGACCCTCAAACCATATCATCTATTGCCCCTGATCATTATTACCCACCATAACTTGATAGTAAGACCCTATTGCTGAAGACCCTGCACACATGGGTTATAGAAGAAGAAGAAGAAATCAGGCTGGTGCTGGCTTCATAGCTTCACCTCACCTGGCGAGCTTTCATGGCGCTGTTATGCATGCTACTTGAAGACAAAAGTAATCATCAACCTCGCCTACCTTGGAATCCTGTGAGATACAACAACCGGCCCAGGAAGACATGTCCAATCAATAATGGCAGGAACATTAGGAGAGTAATCAACTACTTTCTGACTAGATTTAAGGTCTGCTTCACAAGATGGAGCCCATACCTGACACTGATATCAGGTCTAAGAACCTGTGGCTAAACAGGTCACAGGTTACAGAGGAGAGTCCACCACTATTATTCTGCTAAATAGACATAGTATTAAATTGACTCCTAATGACTTATTTTTATGCCCATAAATGAGTGCATTTCTCAACTCTAACCAGTGAAGCTTCATCATGTAGCATGGTTATTAACCCAGAGCCCACAACTGTCTAGTGTGGAGAGAATAAGAGACTGCAGAGTACTAATCCCTGAATAAGACAACTATATCAAAGTTCTGCCTCCCAAGTCTCAAGGATATTTTTTTGACCTTCAGTTTTTGAGCTTTAATTTCTATTTCTTTTTAAAATTTATTTATTTATATATTTTTTATCAAATCTAGACCTGTGTCCCCCACCCTATCCCCCCATCCCACCAGAGCTCATGCATTCTGCCAAACATGCTTTTCATCTCTTTCTCAGTCTTTCTCAATATTCTCCATGTGGAAGTTGATTGTTTTGAGCAGAAGTTCACTGTTTCAGTCAGTTCTTTGATGCAGTCCTTTCTGTTGTTGTTGTTGTTTCCAATATGCATCAGTCCCAACTGCTTTAGACAAAAGATCAAGGGGCCGTGGACAAGAAATACTTACAACTAGGTAATTGGCACTAGCATCCACAGATGAGGGATACCATTCATCGTTTGTTTTTCTGGGACTGTGTTACTTCACTCAGCATGATGTCCTCTAGCTCCAGCCATTTTCCTGCAAAGCTCATGATATCTTTCTTTACTGCTGCATAGAACTCCATTGTGTAGATGTACCACATTTTCTCTATCCACTCGTCAGTTGAGGGGCATTTAGGTTGGTTCCAGCTCCTTGCTATTGTGAAGAGAGCTGCAATGAACATGGCCATGCATGTATCTCTGTGGTGGCGTAAGTCTTGAGGGTACATGCCCAGGAGTGGTATGGCTGGGTCGGGTGGCAAGTTCATTCCAAGTCTTCCAAGGGTTCTCCCACCGCTTTCCATCGGCTGTAAAAACATCCACAACTCCAGTTTCTCTGTCTGCAGCTCTCGTGAGCATCACACAGCAGGGTGCACTTACACACATGAAGGCAATACACTATCGCATATGAGTGTTCCCCTTTTCCCCACACAACTCTCCAGCACTGGTATCATTTGTTTCTTGCATTGGAAGTAGTCTTTATTGGAGTAAATGATATTCTTAATGGTTTTGAATTGGCATTTCCTTATGATTAGTGAGGTGAACACTTATCTTAAGGTGTACTCAGCCATCTCTACATTCCTACTTGTGAACTCTCTGTTCAGCCTTTGCTCCATCTATGCAGTGGTCATTTATTTTCCTCTTTGCTTTGGAGTAGTTTATATTCTGGAAATCAAACCAAACGCTTTGTCAGATGTTTCTGTGGTGGAAGGTTTCCTCCCACTAAGTGAGGATTTCTCTTCACTTCCTTGATTGTTTCTTTTAATGTACAGAAGCTTTGAGTTTAATGAGGTCCCATTTTGTCAATAGTAGACCTTAATTCTTGCACAGCTGCTGTCTGATTTAGGAAGTCTTTCCTTATGCCTAAATGTCCTTGTAGGTTGCTGCCCAACGTTTTTCTTCTATCACCTCAGAGTGGGTTTTCAGCGTGAAGGTCTTCTGTCCACCTGGAGTTTGACTTTTGTACAGGGGTGAGAGGTAGAGGTTTAATTTCATCCTTCTACAAGTGGGTGATCCATTCTCAGTTTTCGCTCAACACCACTTGTTGACAGAGTCTGTCTTTTTCTCCATTGTGTGTCTTCTTGGCGGACCACCTTGTGCAAGATATGAGAATGGCTAAGAAAATTTGTATTTGTGCTCTAAGTTTGGATCTCTTCAAGTTTTGTTCCTTTTGGGTCAAAGATATGTTTAAAAATATATTTTTATTATTTTGATGTCTATGAGTGTATTGCTTTTGCCACTATCCTTGTCGTCTCTTCTGTTCCCAGTTGGCAAAGGACAACAAAATTGAGAGGGACGACACACTCTTGTTCTTTTACCAGAGCCGCAGCATTTATTTCAAGGCATACTCAATCACACCAACTCTCTCCGTGTCCAGTGTACCCTGCCTAAAATCTCTATCTCTCTCAACCCTGCCTCCTGCCTAGGGTGCAAGCAGCGTGGCAGTCTCTCTTGGTCTGTAACGGGTATGCACAATAGACGGAAGTCAGCGACACGCTATGAGGGCTCAGGTTTGGCGTTCTCTTATTGACTTGGGGAATGAGTCTGGGCATTGCAGAGATAACTAATCAAAGTGTCAGATAGGTCTCGTTTACGACTCAGGCAGGGTCCAAAGTGAGCCATTTTTGCGCCCACTCACCGACTCCGCTCTGCTCCAACATCTCCCCCTTTCTTTTAAATATGAGCAGAGAGAATGCCTAGTCTTAGGTTGCCCCTGCAGAAGTATCCTTACCCGTCAATGAGGTTTAAATCGCAAACAGCTAATTCAGGTTTGTTCCCTGGTCCTTAGGTTGGTAATACATTGCGAGCTGGTCTTACCCGTCTTTGCTACTTCTCTAGCATGCCAACCAAACTTGAGGTGAACTGCCCATTTCAATAGCGGCAAGAGCCTGATAGAAGAATGCTCTTTCTCTGCGACTGATTGTTCCGCTGCGCACCAGACACCACAGACACAATGACCGCGCAGTGATTATACTGCAAACCCAAACACCTCCTATATCATTGACCAGCTCCATGCTGTAGGTCGAGTACACCTTCCTTCAGACATCCAGGAGATAAAACCCTGAGACATGGACAAGTCTACTCTGTAGAGTCTGATGTGCACAGATGGATGAGCGGAGTTCTTCCAATAGAGAGTTGAGTTCACTGGACCAGTTTCCTGTTAAATGATGTGAGATACTGCGTGATAGATTAGTGTCATGGCTCAGATTCTGAAAAGTTACAGAGGTAATACAGAGCCCAGAATGTCTCCATTCACACCCCAACTGTGCTATCTGTATAAACACGTCGAGCTGATCCTGCAAACAAATCAACCCTTTAATTGAGTAGACATAACTGCCTGTTTTGAAATGATTATTTAATATTCTGTTGATTGGTCAATGCCTCACAACACCAGCCGACAAATTGTTAAGTGCAGCCACTGTCTGAACAGTTGATGTCAGGAAAACTGCCGCAGCTGTAGCCGCGGCAACTGATGCTGCGATTGCCATAAATAACACTGCTAGAGGAAAGGTGAGTAGCATTCCAGCATAAAGCATAAAACAAGTCACTGTTACTACAGGTGACATTATTTCTTTTCATAGCTTCCATTATATACAAGGAAACACATAGGGGGGCCATACGCATACAGCACGGGTTTGAAAGTATCGATTTGTACTTTTACTATCATTTGTTTGTATGTGCTGTTGCCTCAAAGCTGCTATTCCTCATCATTAAATCATTACCCCATGCTCCACCTATCAAGCATGCTCATGGGTGTTAAAGTCTGTGCAGCTGCCGTTGATCCCACATCAGCATCCAATTGTCAAAAGAGGTTAGAATGCAAGCCATGGTTGGGTTTTGATATGTCCAACTTGTATCCTGCCCAGGTAGCATTATAGAAGTACTTATGTAAGGTGAGAAAGTAAAATAATCATGGACAAACACAAGGGCCACTTCTTGGCTGACACCAGTCATGGTGGGTAATCCATCATGACTTCCCCTACGAAAGACCCATCTTGGCTGAGGAGGTATAGTAGTATTTCCTTTTAAAACCATAATGGGCCAAGCTCCCCTGAGCCATTGTGGGTTGGACTGGCTGGTCCCAGAAGGGTGCATCACACCAGCCTCCTGTCTGGTTATACATACGTACACATCATTGTCCTGGGATTATGTTAGTTAATCGTTGGAAGCACAGTATCCGTTTGGGGCATTTTTTGGTTTCTATGTGTCTTGTACTGCTGCTAATGTTTCATTTAATGGTAAAAAAAAAGGGAACCCCCCCATGTATATCATTGGTTGCAAAAAATAGCAGGGGAAATTGCCTGAATGGGTGACTGGGATAGGTTTAGGGAACACTGTCATCAGCCCCAACGAAGCTCTTCTGTCATCGCCATGGGCCATGCACCATCATCACGAGCATCCCACACTTCCACATCTTGAACCACTCGATGAGCCTTTCCAGGCATCCAAAGAGGTTGTTGATGATCCTGAGGAAAAACCAGACAGTTCTCTCGCCCATCGTTAGGACCGAGTCCGGACCATACCATTTTCCTCTAAGTATGTCTTTCCACATTAAAGCCCTTTTTAAAAGTGTTGTCTGTTTTGTGTGTGCATGTCCGCAGCTGACTGCCGCTTAATAAATTTAAAAAATTAATAGTAAAAAGAGCAATTCGCAAGTCTTTCTTTGGAGGAGAAGTCAGAGAGTATTCCCCTTTTGTTTTTAAGGGCCACTCCTTTAGTGTACGATGAGGCAGGCTCAATAATGCCTTGTCCTTACGGATTGTATGGGCTCAAACTGTGAGTGAGTGGTGCGAAGTGCGCCATCATCGAACCAGAAGGAGTAAAGGAGCCTGAAGTGTAAGCTGGGCCATTGTTACGTCTTTAACTCTTTAGGCTGTCCCCAGGGCTGCCCACGCCTGGAAACAATGTTCGCGGACATGATGGGCCTTTTCTCCAGAGTGTAGGATGGCAAAAATGATTCCTGAGGCGGTATCAACAGAGACGTGCACATATTTTAATGTGCCAAATTCCGGGAGTGTGAGTGACATCCATCTGCCAACATGTAATGGAGGAGACCCTGGGATTAATCCAAGGGACTGTTGCGCAGAAGTGGGGCGACATTGATGACAATTTTTTACATATCGTGAGCATCGCTGCTTGCGAGAATGTTGTGAAATCGGGAGGCAGCGTTTTAGATTAACTGAAAGCGAGTGACTAGGGAGTGAAAGGTTGCATGCAAGTTCCTGAGGGAGGAAGAGAGAGAAAAACTACATCCGAGAGCTCTGGATGCCTTATCCAACTGAATCATGCCTTCAGCTGCAGGCTGGGCAGTCTGGTGTGGCACCGCCCGAATATTGCTAACAAAGAATGGGTGGTCTCTCTGGAGAATGAGCATGTGTAAAGTACCAGAAGAGACCTCGACGGCTGACCTGAGATTGATTTTCCTACTACCTCGAGCCTTTTTAGGATATTAACAAAATATTGACTGTCAGAAATCAGGTTGAAAGGAGCATTAAAGGTCTAAACACTGTTATGACTATCTTGAGATCAATAACTTGAGGGGAGGCAGGAGAGAATGGTACCTGACTGGAGGTGCTCCTGCCACCATATAAGCTCCTTGGTCCTGTCTTAGATCCATCTGTGAGATATGAGAAGGGCACTGTTTAGGGGGCAGATGCGTGATGGGGGGAAAATTACAGGATAGAGAAGCGAGATGCAACAAAGGTCCCTGGGATAGTGATTGTCAGAGTGTTCCCGGAAGGAACAACGCAGATGGCCCAATCATCTAATGATGCAGATAGGATCTCAATTTGTTGTTTGGTGTAAGGAACAATGATCACCTGCAGAGAGACTCCAAAGTGCTGAATGCACTGCTGGACGCCCAGCAGGGCCGGAGTGGCCACAGCGTTTGGGTAATGTTCAACTGTTTTTGCTGGAGAGGTTTTTGGATGAACCCAGAGAAGCGGGCCACCCTGCCATATCACCCCAGTGGTTTGACAGGGAGACTGTAATATGCACGATGTGATAGGCTGAGATGGATCATCGGCGCCTAACTGCAGCGGTCTGAATCTCCCTCTCAACTTAGTTGCAAGCCTGTTAGCTTCTGCAGTAAGGCGTCTAGGGGAGTGAAGGTCTGTCTCACCAGACAGGATATCATACAAAGGTTGCAATTGACAATTTGGGATATGTAGGTAGGGTCGGACCCATTGAATGTCTCCTAATAACTTTTGAAAATCATTTAAAGTCGTCAAATGGTCAGTACGTATACACAACTTTTGTGGCCGAACTGCTTCTGGGGAGATCATTGTGCCCAAATAATGGACCATGTTTTCCTTTTGTACCTTTTCTGGGGCTATATGTAAATTTTTTTGGCTCAAAGAAGTAACTAAGTTGAGATATGCCTCATCTAGCATCGCTTCCTCTGGGACAGCCAACAAGATATCATCCATATAATGGCAGAGCTTCAGTATTGGAAATTTCTTTCTGACTGGTTTCAGAGCTTCAGCAACAAAGAGCTGGCACATAGTGGGGCTGTTAGCCATCCCCTGTGGCAAGACAGTCCATTCATAACACTGATAGGGCTCAGCATGATTTTGAGAGGGGACAGTGAAAGCAAATCTTACCGTGTCTTGAGAGTGAAGGGGAATGGAAAAGAAGCAATCTTTTATGTCTATAATTATAATGGGCCAGTGTCTTGGAATTGCTGAGGGCAAAGGAAGCCCCCACTGCATGGGCCCCATAATTACCATTTGTTTATTGATTTCCCTTAAATCATGTAGTAATCTCCACTTGCCTGTTTTCTTTTTAATTACAAATATAGGGGTGTTCCACGGAGAGGTGGAGGAGCGAATGTGCCCTAGTGCAAGTTGCTCCTCGACCAGTTCTCGTGCTGCTTTGATCTTTTCCGAGGGTAGCAGCCACTGAGAAACCCATACAGATTCCTCAGTTTTCCATGTAATGGGCACCATATCCTCAGTGGCCCCTAGGGAAAACCCAAACCTTGCCTTCTGCTGCGTTTTGAGGCAATAACTGGAGACACTCGGCCCTGCAGCTGTTTTCCCAAACCCTTACCTGGCACATGTCCCATCCTTTGCATAATGTTGTATAATTGAGTCCTATACTGAACTTCATTGGTAAGCTGAAACCCCATCTGTTCAAGAAGATCACGACCCCACAGAGAAATCGGAACCTCCAAAACATATGGTTGAAACAATCCTGACTGTCCTTCATGGTTCCTCCAAGATAACTCTCTGGCACTGAGTTGTGGTGCTTTGGCATATCCCAGACCTTGTAATGTTTGAGCGGACTGTTGTAACGGCCAGCCTCTAGGCCAGTCCCTTGAACTTATTATGGATCTATCTGCACCAGTGTCCAAAAGATCTATTATAACCTTTCCTTCCACAGTCAATGAGACTACTGGCCTCTGATACAAATTTAAGGCAAGATATATGCCTGGGTCTCCAGAGGAACCGAACGCCTTATTCTCCCTGTCTTTGTTTTTACACAGGAATTGAGTGCAGGCTGGGCAACAAAAGCAATTGTGTAATCTTATCTCCTGGAGAGATGGCCATAATTCCTGTTGGTGAGGACACCATGATCTTAACTACCCCTGTGTAGTCAGAATCGACAACTCCAGGATGAACAATCAGGCCTTTTAAGGCTGCAGTACTGCAACCTAATATGATGCCCACAGTCTCTTTAGGTAAGGGGCCATGGAAATCTGTTTCCACCACTTGTACTCCTTGTCTTGGGGTTAATACGAGTCTGGTGGTGGAACTGAGGTCAAGTCCTGTGCTCCCTTTGGTAGCTCTCTTGGCCATGCCCAGTGCGTGGGTGGTCTGAGGCTAGGCCACAATCCCTCCTCCATAGTCCCATATATTTGAGGGCCCTGAGGCTGCCGGGCCATCCTCCAGTTTTTTTGCAAAGCCTGTGGGGCATTCGACTCAGAAGAGCGACCATTAGAAGGTGGGAGTGGCCTGCCATTGATATCTTTGACTGATCTGCATTCATTTGCCCAATGATTCCCCTTTTTGCATCTTGGGCACAATTTTGGCATGGGGGGTGCCTTCTGCCAAGCACCACCCACCTCTCTCCTTTGGGGACAATCTCTTTTCATATGACTTGGGGTCCCCACATTGGAAGCATCCTCACCACCCCGTTCCCATCTGCCCTTTTGCCATTTGTATGACTGCAGCCGCTAGGCCAGAATTGGTAAGAGGGCCACCTAATTCCCGACAGACCTTCATCCACACTTCAAAGCCTTTATTTTTGTAAGGATTTATTGCCTGCCTACATTCCTTTGTACATTGTTCAAATACCAATTGTTTAATAAGCGGCATGGCAGTGTCAGGGTCACCAAATACCTTTCCTGCTGCCTCCACCATTCTTGCCACAAAATCAGAAAATGGCTCCGTTGGTCCTTGTATTAGTTTGGTCAAATTTCTGGTGACTTCCCCTCAGTTGGGCAATTTTTTCCATGCCCTGGTTCCCATATCATTAATCTGATTGTATACTTGGACAGGATAATTAATTTGTTGATTAGCAAAGTGTCTTTGCCCCATTAACATATCCACATCCCAGGCAGGCTGGTTGTTGGCCCGGTTTTGCGCAGCCTGATCATAGGCCAACTCTAGATATATAGCTTTCCAATCTAGGTATTGCCCCGGTGACAAACAGGCTCGGGCTAAATTTTGCCAATCGCCAGGGATCATGCAATACCTGTGGAGATTCTCTACCTGTGAAATCACATAAGCGGCAGTCACTCCATATGAGCGCACACTTTCCGCTGGATTTTTTATGATTTTAAAATCGAGTGGCTCATGATAATGGTTATTGTCCTGTTGGTTCTGGAAGACTGGAAAACATAGGGCTGGATTTTGAGCAGCTACCTCCCTCCAGCACTCCGGATGAAATGAAGTGCCAGGTACCGCAAAATGCGGAGGGGGTCCCGGGGCCATCGGCAGTAGCGGAGGTCCTGGGGCTGCCGGCTGTATGCTAACCTTCACTTGCTCCATGCTTTCTACCAAACTCTCCAAATCATCAGCCAACATATCCTGCTCTTCGTCCTCAACCCCCTTGGGTGGCGCCTGTTCCTCTTTTAGCTGCTGTACAAGTTCTTCCCCTTTTTTTTATTTCTGCTGCGCAGCTCCCTTCATCGCCCAAGCAATTTCCTATTAATTTCCAAATCGGAACTACACCTCTCTGCAGAATTCCTTGTTCCCCAGCAAACATTAGGTCCCCTCCCAACTTTCCCCAGCAATGTGGCGTGAGGTTTCTGGTCACAAGAAACCAGGGTGCGATCTCATCTACTGCTCTTAAGAACTCATCTAAAGTTTGGGTCTTTATGCCAATTCCTTTCACTTTCAGCAGTTCTTTAAGGCATCGCGCAATGGCCACATTGAATTTGAATTCCCCATGGTCTCTACTCCCGAGAACCTTATAGTCCCACCTTACCTGGGAACTTACCGGCTAGCCCACCTGCCTGCGTCTGGTTCTGAACTGTGCTCGCACTGACGGAGGTTCCCCATACGGGCCACCACTTGCCGCTCTCCTTGTCGCTCTCTGTTTCTAGCCGGCAGGAAAAAGGAGAGGACACATTCTTGTTCTTCCAGACGCAGTTTATTCAGGCAACTCATACACCAACTCTCTCCCTTCCAATGTCCCCTCCTAATATACCCTTCTCTCAACCCCACCCCCTGCTACGGTGCAAGTGCCGTGGCAGTCTCTCATTGGTCTGTAAGCGGTATGCACAATATACGGAAGTCAGCGGACATGCTAATGAGGGCTCAGGTTTGGCGTTCTCTTATTGGCTGGGGAATGAGCTGGGCAGTCAGGCAACAATCAGGTGATAGTCATAAGACCTGGCCAGGGTCCAAAGTGCCATTTTGGCCAACGCCCGCTCTCCACAGTGTGTAAGTGCACCCATGCTGTGTGATGCTCACAGAGCTCAGAAGAAGAAACTGGAGTTGTGGATGTTTGTTAGCCACCATGTGGGTATGGGAATTGAACCTGGTCATCTGCAAGAGCAGCCAGTGCTCTTAACCATTGAGGCTCTGAGTTTTTAGTGGAAGAGAGGGCAGAAAGATTTTAAAAGCTAGAGGGTGTAGTGTATGACTACAAAGAAACAGAGTTTTCCAGACAGCTGGCCAGTTACTCTTCTGAACTTACAGCAATGGTGACAGCATGGGCATATAAACTTTAGCCAGACAAAATTCCAGTACAGAAGTATGGAAGTAGGTCAGAAGTTCCAACCCAGCCTGAGGGACTATTGGCAACAGACAGCTGCTAGAAGATGGAGAGTTGCTTTTCTTTAAGGGTGTGATGCTGGACAGGTTAACCAGGCTCCAGTGGATAGACACACACAAAAGGGCATTTGGGGACACAAATTTGACTTGAAAACCCTTAATATCTATCTATCTATCTATCTATCTACCTACCTATCTAATAGAGTCCATGAAATTGGGGAGTGCAGATAAGGAAGGAGGTCTCCATATGATCAAAATAATGTACAAAATTCTCAGATTTTTAATAAAAAATGAAAAACACAATAGATTCTTCTACTCGTATTGTGTGTCTCTCACATGCCAACACGTTTGTTCAAAGCAGAACAGAAAGATAAACATAATGTGGCCATTGCCTTCAAAAATTCACTGGCTAGCAAGATGGTAGCATGCAAAGAAATACCGTATGTGTGTATCTGTGCTGAATGCCACTGTCCTCACTGGGTTTCAATTGCTGCTATCTCAGAATGTGGCAAACCTAGTGGGCTGCAAACAAATCCTTTCTGCTAATGCCTGGCGGTGGATGAAACACTCCCTCTGAGAGACTTTGGAGGGGAATCGGATTCTTCGTCTTGTCCGGCCTGCACATGCTGCCTGTATTCCTTGGGTCATAGCCTCTTCCTTCATCTTCAGATTGCTTCATGTCAGTCTATGGTTTCATCACCACAGGCCATTTTTAGACTTTGACTCTCTTGCCTCCATCTAATAAAAACCCTTTGTGTTTGTTTCTGGATTGATCTGTGTAGTCTTGTGTAGGCAACCTCAGGCTCTATGAGCTCATGTGTACAAAACACATCAGGTCTGGAAAACTGTCACAGAAATCCTCCCCAACTTCTGGCTTCTATAATCTTTCTGCTCCCTCTTCCATAATGGCTCCTGAATCTTGAGAGGAGGGATGTGACAATGATGTCCCATTTAGAGCTGAGCACTCTACAGTCACTTATTCTCAACACTTTGAACAGTTATGAGTCTCTAATTTACTACAAAATTAAGCTTCTCTGATGACCTTTAGAGCTGTGCTGATCTATCCATAAAACCACAATTATTTAGATGGTAGTTTCATTCTTTGCCCATTTAGCAAAATAATGAAAGTAGGTTCTACTCTAGGGCCTTTGACCTACCGAGTGACAGATTCTTGGCCTAGTTTACAGTACCAGGCATGAATTCTATCTTGTGGTATACGCAGGCCTTAAATCCACTCAGAAAGTGGTTGGTTACTCCATAATATTTGTACCATTATTGCACCAATAGGCACATATTGTCAGTCCAGTTGTTACTGTAGCTTTTTCTTACAAAGATCCCACCTGACTAATCCAGAATAATTTCCCAGTCAATGTCATTTAACCTAGTCCCACTTACATGGTCTATTTTCCCATGTAGGGATAACACATTTACAGGTTCTGAGGTTTTCAAACACTGACATTCTTGGAGGACCATTTTGCCTATCATTGTAATTATCATAGTATGAAGAGTGGCATAAATTTAAAGTAAAATGAGCCTATGAGAAAATATCCTTAATGTAATGAAAAATCAAGGTGGAGAGGGCACTGACCTCGGATTTGAAAGCAGGATAGAATTTTGTCTGATAGAAACATTTGAAAAAGCTTTTCAGAAAGACAGAGTAAGTATATCTAGTTTGCCTGAAGAAATGTAATTGTTCTAAAGGACCAGAAGTTTCAGAGTCTCCGGTTAGGAAGAGACCAAGTATAAACTCTGCTGAGACCACACCTCAACTAAGGAAGCTGGAAGCTCAAAGAGGTGTGCCGACTGACCTAGAGGGTGGTGAAGTGCTAGAGAGGGCCTGGGCTGACACTGGGATCCTGATTCCTTTCTCCTATGCACACCCTTGAGAAATCTACCAAGTTCAGATATACACTTAGGTCCAGATGACTGGGCTTCTGCCTACTTTCCAATTTCCATAAAATTAATGCAAACTTAATGTGGAGATCAACTCATTGTTAACTGACAAAATTCAGTATTTGATTTTTAACTGAGAAACACAGATATTCTTCCAAAAAAACTTCAGAGGCCTTCTGGATTGATAGTTTGGAGCAGGAATAAGGATATAAATAAAGATAATGAGACATATCATTTTAAAAATGACAACTCTATAAGCTCAGCAATTTCTTCATAGCATATGAATTGGCAGGTGTCAGTGACAAAAACTGGCTGACTAGAAAGTGGATGTTTGTTGAATAAAACCCATTAATGCTTATAGAATTCACTGTCTCAGGGAGGAGCTCATGACAGTGTGATGTTCACAGAGATGTACTAAATGGGCTTTTTATCCATTATTTTAGTCACTGGTGGGAATAGGGCCCGATTTGGCTTATTATCAGCAGACTGAGCACTTAAAAATACTGATTTAAGTGATAGGCAGGCCATAAAGAGTTCTAATTGTGCCATAGCACAATGACATTACTTAAATGTGGCTGCAGGAATGTCCTGACTACTCATGATTACTACTTTTCTTTCATAGAAATCCAAATAATTAGTCTTAGTCCAAAAACCCTCCTCAGATTTCACCCTCGGAAAGTTATGTATTCACATATAGAATTTTGTTTTGAAGTTATGCCTCTTAAACAATAAGTAGTCTTGCTTATTTTATATTAATCTTTTAAAAATATTTTGCTATTCTTATTTTAATTTGTGTGTATGAGTGTATTGACTACATGCGTGTAAGTGCACCAATGTTGTACACTGCCACGGAGGCCAGTAGAGTGTGTCTAGATCCTCTGGAACTGAATTTACAGATGGCCGTTAGCATCTATGTGGGTGCTGAGAACCAAACCCTGGTCCTCTCTCAGTACTCTTAGCTGCTGAGCCATCTCTCCAGGTCCAACTTTATATTTATTTTTGTATCATTGGAAGCTCTCCAACTCCCCTTGAAACAGTCATACCTACTCCTAGGCTGGCTATTTAAGAGGTTTCACAAGAACCAGTTTATCTTTGATTCATATTTTGGTTTTTGAATAACAATATATATCTGGTATCAACTGCATTAGGATTTGGAGTAATAGGCATGTAAATGAGTCAAAAATAAGTTAGAAAGATTAAAGAAAAATAATTTCCATCATCAAATTACTGTGAATTTGAAAATTCAATCCTCTTTTACTAGAAACCCAGAAGCTGGTCATTTGTAAATGCTTCTTTGAGAATGCAAATTGCAAAAGGAAAGAAAGATGAGACAATCTTTTACAGATTCAGAAAAAAATGCGATTGGATCCAGATTGGAAAATTTCTCCATCAGTCTACAGGGAATATATTAGCTGGCAAATTAGTTAGAAATGGAGATCAACCATTCTGGAAATTTGTCCAGGCAAAGGGAAATAACCTAGAGACAAACGGAACTGAGAACAAGGAATCCTGGGACTGGAATGGGCTTCGTGCCTAACGGAAAATTGATTGCACTTAGAAGGACCATGTCCCAGATTAGAGTCTGAAGAGAAAGGCTAGCATACTTTAATAATGGCTGGGAAAGCAACACAAGAGCCCAGGGACATGAGGACTAGGATGTCAAAGGACTGAGAGGCAGGCACTCTGTTTCCAAAGCTCCAGCTGAGGCTGGATCTCTGTATTAAAGAGGGAGAGGGATTGTAGCATGGCCTGGGATGTCGAGTGCATCTGGAAAGTATTAGGTCTAAGTAATATTTATACTATTATTAATAGTAATAATAGAAGTAATTCGGGCTAGATTATACAGCTGGGCAGATAAGGTTCAAAGCTGACCTTTCTAATAAGCCATCTGTGAGTCAGCTTAATTTCTCTGGAATTCAGTTTCATTGGGAATAATACTGTCCCATGGTTTGTTGGTGAGAATGAAATGAAATAATGTCAATACAATGTTTAACCCCTGGTTGGATTCAGTGAACATTGGCTTCCTTGGAGGCTGGGAGGTTCACACTCCAGCTACAACACTGAAGTGGGCTCCTGTCCTCATTCTTCCTCCATTCTTGGTTCTTTCATATAATATTTGATACTTTCTACATCTACTTCTTATGATCTGAAGGAATATTACATTGGCTAATTGACAGGCATGAGTTTTGGTTACGAAGTAAGCACACACACACGCACACACATGCACATGTGTACACACATACTACACATAGATATAGGCTAGGTTTTGAAACTCCATGATTTGAAACTTCTCGAGTGACAATATGAATACAAAAGGGGAAAATTCTGTACCTGATTTCATGTGACAGGTGACAGTCAAAACCTAGGTATACTAGAAGTATTGAATAAAATTACCTTCTGGCTATGCATTTAAGGTATATATGAAACACATATGAAATTTATGTCTAGATTTGGATGCCATACCAAAGATATCTCATTATATATACATATATACATATAATATATATGAAAATAATCTAAAATCTGAAAAAAATGGAAATCTAAAACACTCTGGTCTCACAAATTTCTGATAAGGGACTATGTGTGTGTGCTATTCAAACACAGTATGTCTCTGTACAAACACGTGTACATGCCTCTGTAACAAATTATCCCCAGCATCTTGTTTTTTCTTTTTCTTTATTTTTGTATGTGTATGAATGTACTGTCTGCATGTAGGTCTGTGCACCCGTGTCATGCAATGCCGCGGAGGTCAGAAGAGGGCGTCAGATTCCCCTGGAACTGGAGTTAAAGACGGTTCTCAGCTGCCATGTGGGTGCTGGGGATCAAACCCAGGTCCTCTGCAAGAATGGTTGGCACTCTTATCCACTGAGCCATCTCTCCAGCCCCAGCCCCGGCATCTTAAAGGATGACAATAGCAAAGGTTGACAGGGAGCGCCATTCTGTACAGTCCACGTAACCCAAGTCCATTGGCCAACTTGTAGCCACACTATTATATCTGTAGATCTATGGCTACAGCTATACAATTTTACCTGTAAATCTCCACTACAACAGGGCACTGAAAGAGGCACACTATCTTGAGTGCTCTATTTTATTTTAAAGTTTTTCTCACAGCTTATTGGCCACAAGTAGTCATACGACCCCCAACCTAGACTCTATCAGAAACTGATAAATAAAGGATAACGTTTTTAAAATCTCCTTATAAACTTGAAGTATATTAGAACTTCTTTTTGGTGACAAGTGATAGAAAAAGAACTAGCTCAAACTACATTAAAAAGCAAAGAAATATTTTAGTTCTCAAAACTGAGAAGAGATTTATTACTGCAATAAGAATTACTGCATACAGAGACTTAGCCTGTGTGGGTCTGGTTTCTTTCCATCTCTGACTTCAATCTTCTTGTGGCTTCTACCAGGAATGTTTGTTTCCATGTCCTTAGCAAAAATGGCTGCCAAGCACCCTTAGGTCTTATGTACCTTCCACTTCTGCCTAGTGACACTACTGGAATAAACCAGTCTTCCCTTTAGTGCTTCTGGAAATGTCCCGAGGAGGACTCTGAATGGTTCATCTTGGGTCACATGACATGAAGTAGGGATTGAAGAACTATCTGTATTTCCCTCAAACTGTATAAAGCAAGTTTTCTACTGGACTACTCCATTGTTTTGGGGAACTACAGGCCACTAAGTGCCACTACCTGTCAGAGCAAGGAATACTCTAACGCATTTGACCCCCTTTACCATGCAGCACTTGGGGCTAGTAAGTGGCTTCTATGATCTGTGCCCAAAGGAGTTCTACTGAAAATGACAGGTGCAGATTGACAGATGGCTCCTCTGTCTTCTAATATTTTGTAGAAATAATGGTTGTATCTTTTGTAAATTTGACACAGAACACAGCTGGGAGATACTTGAAATAAAAAAGCACTGCGATCAATGATCTATGCCAAATCATAAAATAGTTCTTTTAAAGGAAAAAATAAGGATGCATCACACTGGCAGGAGGAATTTCTCAGGCTGGCTTTCTGATGTGCTTTGCAACTGGCCTGGATTACTGTGTTGCTGTATCTCAATCTCTTCCAGGAATCTGTCGCTCCATCTCCCATGCCCATCAGCCTGAATTCAATCCTCTGCCTGCCAGGCCTCCATCTGAGCGGTCATCTAACAAAATAACCAATTACATCTGTGACCGCGGTCCCCTGATGACTTCTTCAGTTGTGTTTCAGAAGCCATTTAAAATACATTTCTCGTTTTACTACACATTCAAATTTTATTCCTCTGGTTATAGAACTATAAATGTCTGCATTTCATAGAGACTCAAAATGAAGGGTATATAAGCACGTATAAATCACACTGCAAAACTTGCATTTTCTTCATTGAATTGTACTTGATATTTGGCTGGATGAAAATTACATTATCTGCTGACTGTTCATACTCTTTCATAATCTAAATATATAAAAGAGGCCCATACACAGTGCATTCTTTTCACAAGTAGGATACTAAAGACCATATTTTAATGCGAAATAAAATTTATTTCTGAAATCTAACAATGCTCTAGTGGGTATCTGTATATTTTATGCCCATATGATTGGAGTTAAGTTTCATCATATAAAAATTTGGGAAGTTCAGTTGTTGGGAATTGAAAATTGATCTACTGTGCGTGATGTGCAAAATGGGAGCTATAATATTGACCCGCCTTAAGAAGGTGACCTACAAATAAGCGCACAACTTCTGATGCCATATGGGGGGCAGTCTGCAAAGTTGAGACTGAAGAACTGTTTGGGGAGAGGCCTCTGGGCCTTTGTGAAAATAGGAAGGGAGTGGCCTTCCCTAATGCCTGCCACTTGAGAAGCTATTTGTTCACTCTAAAAAAAATAACAAAAAGTTCTTCAAAATAAACAAATACCCAGGTGCAGGTTATAGCAGTGCCTGGCCTTTGAGGGCTTCATCCTCTGCAGCTGTTAACACTACTCAGCGGAAAGGCCTTGACATCTGTTCCTTCCGCAACAAGGAAAACAAGACCCATTCTGACTTCTGAAGCATGGACTTAGGACCCCTGAACTGGACCTTATGTTCCCTCAACCACTATGTATGTGTCTTTAAATCATTCCTACATTTATAGCTTCCCCAAACCATCTGTCAGTGTCACCTGGGTTTACATACAAACAAGCCAAACTAGTAGGATCATTGGAATAAAGATGCAGGAACAAAGGAGATGACTCAATAGGTAAAGCACTTGTCTTATAAGTGTAAGGACCCAAGTTTGATCCCCTGAACCCACTTAAAAGCTGTGTCTGGTGGCAAATCTTATAATCCCAGTGATAGCAAGATGGAGGATGGAGACTAGTGGACCCTTGGTACTTGCCATACAGCTACCTAGGTAGCCAGACATCTAACCTTGTCTACTTGCTAAAATTCTTGCCCAATGAGAGACACTATCTAAAAATCAAGAGCAAAAGGCATCTGAGAAACAATACCTGATGTCCTCGGAGCTCCATGTGAATATGCACACAGATACACACATACATATGCACATACACATGCATGTGTGCACGCATGCAAAGAGGTCTAGAAGCCATCAGAGAGCACCTGAAAGAAAAAGAAATCATTCTGAAATCATCTCCCTCTTCAGGCCATGTGGTTTGGGTACTGCAGCATCTAAAGCTGACAGGACTTTTCAACCCACAGGTACATAATTTCTGACAGATCACAGGCCTAGATCAGGGATCTATAACTCTTCATTTCCTGAGTGAACAACATCTTTAAGTAGCCTATTTTATATATTTTATTCAGCATAATTACTACATTTGAACATTCATGAAATATGAACACACATGAAGAAACAAATTGCAAGATGATTGGAGTCTTTCCTTAGTTTCTCAACAGCTGGCAAGACTGTACAAGTTTCTAATACTTGCTTCCTTTCCCTTACCCTTGACAAGCCAAATAAGAGACTCCAAGGAAATCACAGCTGTAATTGTGAACAGGAGGATTTCATTTCTAGGAAAAGAAAGATAAGATCATCTTTAATTCCATCGAATTTCATCACCTCCAAAATCTGCATTTCAAGAAGTTCCATCAACAACACATAGCTGTAGGTTCCACACCACTGGATGAAAAAGACACCTTTCTGAAAGGAATTTAACCTTACAATCATTGAATGGTCTTTATCTTTGTACCTATGATGCTACCAATATCATAATAGACCATTTTTCTCCATTTTCTTTCTGTGCTTCAGTTTCTTCCTTGACATTTTTATAGTCCTTCTGCCTGTGCCTCCATTTATCACTATAGATGTGGCCAGCTTATTTTTTGTGCATTTATATTTTGACTCCTTCAATATTGCATCTCTTCCCTACAATGATAAAAGTCTTTAAGGTTCAGCTCTAGACTCCTTCCTAAGTAAATACCTACCTGGCTTCTCGATCTCTAGCTGCTATTCTCAGAGGTGTCATTGTGCATAGTATTCAATAACACCATTATTTTGACACTATTTGCCCCCCCCCTCCAATGTACATTGTCTTTATTTTGTGGTATATTGTTCCCTCTTTACAATTAGATAATAAATTTGGGGACAAGAGACTTCTCTTTTGATATTCCCAGCACCTGGAACTGGCACTGCTTATAAGTTTCTGACTGCCAAAGTATCTCTTACTTCTTACTCAAAGACTATTTGCAGATAGATCTTTTCCTTCTTTCCCCAGGACAATGTACTGGAGTGGACCCTCCTTTATTCTGGGCAACAAGTAGAGAGCAGACCGGTACATCATCTCCTTCTTACCCGTTCCTTCCTTTTTTACATCTCCACCCCCATTTCTGTTACTTTATGGATGGCCCCCTAATAAAATTCTGCATGTAAGTTTTTGCCTTACATGATGCTTCCTGAAGAATCCAAGACATACAGTACAGTGATGTCTTCAAAGGATTGCTGCCCTGCTGTCAAGAATGCAGTAGATAACCTCTGGGGTCTGGCAGTTTCTCTAGGGTCTATTAAGTGTGAGCTGACTTCACTCAAGGTCGCAAACTTCTTGGGACAGTCCTATTTAGAGACAGAGCAAATGGATATATAAAAAACATGCCTGTGTTGGTCCAACTCAGATAGCTTAGACAGGCATTTTTAAAATTTTATGTATCATTTTTATGTGTATGCACGTATTGCCTGCATGTATGTAAATGCACCCATGCCATGCAATGCCTGCTTCAGAAGAGGGCATCAGATCCCCTAGAACTGGACTTACCTAGGGTTGTTAGCCACCATGTGGGTTCTGGGATTCAAACCCAGGGCCTTCTGCAAAAACATTCAATACTCTCAACCACGGAGCCATCTCTCCGTCCCCAGACAGGCAGTTTTCAACCTGATTTGCCTACTAGGTTGGCTAAGGTTTTGTCAGAAGTGTAGGGGAGAAGTTTGCCTGTCTCCCCTGGGAAGTCTTGCTTCCTTCCCTTCCTTGCACAGATGTGGATCCTTAGGCATTCCATGCCCTAGACCCAGTCCTTTTATCTGCTCTTGAGAACCCAGTCCAAGACCAAATTATTCCCAACTTCTTGGGATGGAGAAACACTCATCCAAAGTGACATAGGTAAAAAACAAAATAATAGCAGTGTATTATTCCCAGAGATGCAGATGGTTTGATCAGGACACTATTTTTTTTAATTTTTGTTTATTATTATTTTTTATGTGTGTAAGTGTACTGTCTGCATGTAGGTTGGTGCACCCATGTCATGCAATGCCGCAGAGGTCAGAAGTCGGTATCGGATTCCCCTGAAACTGGAGTTAAAGATGGTTCTTAGCTGCCATGTGGGTACTAGGAATTGAACTTGGGTCCTCTGCAAGAGCAGTCAGTGCTCTTAACTGCTGAGCCATCTCTCCAGCCCCAAGGACACTATTTTTATCTTCTTCTCAGTTCTGCTTCCTTCAGGCTTTATTCTCAGGCAGCTTTTGCAAGCCTCCAACATATCAAGCTTACTACTTACCACACCACTTACTGCAGTGAGAAAAGCTGGACCTTCTCAAAAAATCCTGGAATTAGACGGGTATGATGGTGCCATGTCTTTAATCTCAGTACTAGGGAGGCAGAGGAAGGCAGATCTCTGTGAGTTCAAGGTCAGCCCTGGTCTACAGAGCAAGCTCCAGGACAACTGGGACTAAAAGGAGACTCTGTCTCAACAGACCATTACAAAAAAATCCTAGAATTGCCTCTCATTAATACAGATTACTGTTTTATTTTTCCAGCTGTAAAGCAACAACCAGATCAAATATGCAATTTGTAAAGCTTCTTACAAAATGAAAATTCAGGACATCTCATTCAAAAGTTTGTAAGAATTTTAAGATGCCAGTGACTGACCTTTAAACCAACCATGTTGCCCAGGCTACAGGCTCCTAAATCCAAGCCTGTCAATCACAGTGCCTGGGATATGTATGATCTCCCTGATAAGATCTGGACGTGTGCTAATTCCTAGGGTTGAGGATGCTGCTATGGAAGGACACATTGTTCCATTGCTGCTGGGCCTTGCAAGGCCATTAGTGCCACAAGACAACTCCGGACTAGTTCCATAATACCTGAAAAGCCCCCTTGGTATTATAGAATAAACTCCAGTTTCACAAAGTCTTAGACTGGAATTCTGAATTTGACATTTCTAGAAGATAGCATTCAGCATTACTGAAGTTCACTGATGGCAGATTTCTTTTCCTTGCAGCATGAAAAGAACGACTTTCTTTGCAGGGTTGTTGTGATGCACAGAGAAGACATACTTAAATGATCAGCCTAGTGCCTGTCAGAGAGTAGGCCTCTAAAATGGTGGTGGTAGTGGTGGGAAATATCTCAGAACTGTATGAACAGAATGAAGTAAAAAAGAAACTCTTGAATCCAGGTCCTAATCTTTGGGCTAGGAGCATCTCCCTTCACCTTTTAGCTCCTCACCACAAAATGAGACCTCACTGTTCCTAATCTCTTGGGGTTATCCTGAGGATAGTGAAGGTAGAAAGCCTGGTACCAGTGTCGGCTGCTCTAGTCTAACCAGCAAAGGCCTTCAGAGGAAGGCCCTTGTCTCCAAAATCTGGAGGATCAGTCATTTCTAGGCCTGAATAGAAGATGTGAGCTACTTCAAGCAACTATGAATAAACCAGAAGATGGAAACAGGTGAGAAGACTAAATAAAACACAAACCCCAAGTGAGCTTTTTGCTGTCATATAAAATTGAATAAAATTCATGTTAAGTGATACTGGAATCCTTAACATTTGTTCTTGTCTAGTTTTATCCAGTTCTGTTCTTTCCTTCTCTATTTCTCAAAGCTGGATTGGAATCACCAGCATTTCATTGTCTTTGGGCCTCAAGTTCAGGGACAAATTGTAAGATTCAGTTAACAACACAAGTTGTCCACATTGACAAATGATTTCAATACCCTTCTAGGGCATAGGTTCCCATCAGAAAGACAGTCTAGTGTCAGAACTAATTTACTATGTATGTGTTCATCATTATATTAACCAAATGTTCAATATTCAGTGATCATTTCTAGAACATGTAGAAGATATAATAACTACAGCATTCACCAGGGGCATTTGTTTAGGACCAACAGCTTTGAAATTAAATTTTAAAAGTATTGTTGCGTCATGCTGGGAATGTAATAAGCATGTCATATTGACTTGTTTTATTTAAAAATAAGAATGAGAATAGTTGGAAACATTTGCCAAATGATTGAGAAACATAGTAATTTATAGTCTGCAGTACTTGTTTTGTTAAAGACATTTTTTAAGGCTCGTAGGAAGAAATGAGCAAATGACTTTTTGAAAATAATACTATTTTTTCACAGCATTATGTCTCCTGTATTCCCCTGGTAACTATCGCACCTCTCCCTGGTGTAATGAGCCTGTGTCTAATGTCAGTTTCCCAGGGATGCTCGTGGAAACCCTGAATTAGCTTGCCATTTGTGGTCATGTCACCCGTGCTGATAGATTTCCATAATCATTTTGTTAAAAAAAAATCCCGATAGTTCCTGTCAGTTCAAATTTGCACAGAAAATGCAATTGTAGACCAGGGAACAACCCTCTGGCCAGTTGTGATTTCTAAATTCATGATCGTATGTTTCTCCCTGCTGTCTTGAAAATCTGAAAAGAAGTGTCCAGACTACATTGCTGTAGTTTCACCATTCACCCCAATCGCAGCCCTTACATTCTACCACGCCCCCTCTTCCGCAGGTTGTTCCCTAGGCTTAGAAAAGGGGCACAGGTGGATGAGAGGTAAAACAGTCCACTCTCTCTGGAGCTGTTGACTTGGACTCTGGTCAGTTCTGGCTGTTTCCTTTCATGGGCTGACAGTTTGTCCAGGAATAACCTTTTGATCCTACTAATGAAGAACAAGCAATTAGATATATAGGTATTTAAGCAGCACTAATAGTTATGGTAGGTTACTTTAGCATAGACACATGTTTGGATATGTTAATCCATGAATTACAATTTTCCCCCCTGTTAAATATGACAGGGTCTTACTGTGGCTTATAACATAACCTTAGAGGGTTTAAGCTGTTGGACATCACCATTAGGGTTATTTCCAGAGGGGAGAGACAATAGCCAATTAGAATTGGAATATACAGACATAAGGCTGCAACTGCTGCACAGTACTTCCAAGCAGGTGAGGTTATGGTCGACGGGTGGAGTCGTGCTTAACTACTCATTGGATCACTGAGTTGAGAACAACCTGCCCCCACTGAGGTGGGGCTGTAGGGTTGGGAAACAGCCGGCAGATAGGTTTGCCATGAAGGATGCTTGTACTCATTTATTATCACTTATAGCTAAAAGTGAAAAAAAAAAAACTGAGAGAAAGATCAAGGACAGCTCAGAGATAATGCATGATCTGGTGGGGGTGGGGGAGGAAAGGAAATAGGCCGAACTGAATTGGGAAAAAAATGTATGAAAGCACAAAGCATTCATATTATTTAAAAAAAAAAAAAAAAAAAAAAAAAAAAAAAAAAAAAAAGAAAATCTGAAAAGAAGCTTCCACATTGTAAGGACAAGTGGAAAGGTGGACTCCTGCAGGGAAATCTCTAAATTCAACCCCAAACCATTAGAAGTCAGCAAAATAACACTGCAGGTCAATGAGAAAATCTCAAATTAGAATTCTGTTTGGATTAGAATTCATAATCAAGGCCCTGAATTAGTTATCAAATCATGGTTATTTCCCTTAATTTTGGAATAATTAGAGGCACTGTGGACCTGATCCATTGTCACCCTTAAGTCCCTATACTCTGCCTTAAAGAGCCCAGCTCCTCCCACTGAGAGTTCCCCAATCTGCGCATCATTGGCAGCTCTCTAATCCCATGTAATTGTATTAGTCTCAATAGCAGATTAGCGCTAAGTGCCCCCACAGAAAGGGAGCTGTCAGCTCTGCTATTGTTTTTCATTTAATGTGATTCTGCTGCAAAGAAGAAAGGCAGCCAGAGCCCTCCATCTCACATTATAGACCGCAGTTTCTAAACCAATTAAGGGGAAGGGATTTACAGTCCTCAGGATTAGAGACTCTGTTTATATTATCCTATATTTCTTTTCATAAACCCTCCATTTTATGTCTCCTAACAGCCATCTCTCAGGCCCTGGAATGCTACCGCTTGCTTGCCTGCGTGGCTCTCTGGGTTTGCTGGTGGAGTGTAGTCACAGAGCTGGCTAACTCTCCCTTGGTTGTTTTAATTATGTTTCAGAATTCTCATGTATTTGCTGTCTGGAAAACTGGAGTACCGAAAATGCTGGGGCAGGGCCCAAACCTGATACTCAAGCAGACCTTGATAAAGCAATGCATTTCCGTGCAAGCAATCATTCCAATTAATTGAATAAAAATATCCTGCAGGATGTTTGTCAGATAAATTACTCTTGGCTCTCAGAAAGCAAATTGGTCAGTATCCTGATATTGCAAGTGCCATTTTTTTTTCTTAAGAATTATGTCTGATACGGAAGGTGAAACAAGGTTTCGTTGAAGGAGGAACAAATGGAGAAAAGTACTATTTGAGAAAGAGCTCCTGACCATTTTAAACAAGCTGTGGCCTGGTCTGATGGTTGGTCCGAGGCTTCCCTTAACTCTTCTTTTCCTGAAGCAATGTGTACAAGAAGTCCGGCTGACTTCCTCCCACCCAAGTGTATGTATAATTTTCCCCTTGGCTGGTGCTGCAACAAAGAAAACCTTCACTCAATGGCTTTCTATTAGAATCAAATGGATTTGGAGAGGCACTTTTACTCTTAATGGAGCTTTTCTATTGAATTCCATTTTTCAGAATTTTATTTTAGTTTCAGTTGAATATTTAAACAGGTTTAAATTTTAAATATCTGTGCTGAACAAGCCCCGATATATATTTTTTAAATTGCTGTAATACTTCACTGGGTTTCATTTTTAACTCGATACAATATGCATAATCCATTATGTTAGCATTACATAAGTTGAGTATGCTCAGACACAGGGCTCAGGCACCATTTACACAGTTAAGTCACACCACTGCAACAGACTGTCTTATCAAATTATTTTTATAACAGCTTTGTTACTAACCAAGCATAAAGTGGGTTCTAAAATTCAACTGAGGGCTCATTATGGCAGGAATACCCATTCTGATTAATGAAACTTTTATTTAAGGTTTTCCCTAAATGAAATTATCTTATTCTGTTCTTTTAACATGATCAGGAAGAGGAAGAAAAAAACTAGGTCTCCTTTGAGGAGAATTGCATTTCTTTTTTTTTTTTTTTTTTGGTCTTTTTTGAGATAGGGTCTTCCTGTAGCTCTGGCTGTCCTGGAACTTACTCTGTAGACCAGGCTGGCCTTGAACTCTCAGAGATCCACCTGCCTCTGCCTCCCAAGTGCTAGGATTAAAGGCATGCACCACCACACCCGGCTGAAAATTGCATTTCTAAATTTTTTTTAATTTTATTTATTTCTGTATGTGTATGAATGTACTGTCTGCATGCAAGTTTGTGCACCTGTGTCGTGCAATGCAGTGGAGGTCAGAAGAGGGTGTTGGATTAATTGGAGTTCTCCTGGAATTGGAGTTTCAGACGGTTCTCAGCCGCCATGTGGGTGCTGAGGATCGAACCCGGGTCCTCTGTAAGAGCGGTTGGTGCTCTTAACCGCTAGGCCATCTCTCCAGCCCCTGAGAATTGCATTTCTAAGCCGATGAGTTTTATAGATTCCTCTTGTTCCCCCATCTTTCCTGGGATTGCTTTGGCTCTTGGAAACTAACAAATATTTGAGTTTTCTACGATGCTACAGGAAATAAACACACACAAAAAACTCTGAGGAGTTCAGTGATAACCCACAAAGGACTTTGAAAAGTACTGGATGCACAAGATAAAAACATTGAATGTACTTAGGCTCCCTCAAACATTGTTCTGTGACTTTGGGCAAGTCATTTCACCTCACCTTTACACCACCTTTGAAGTGGGGGTAATAATGACCTCAATACTCATGTTAAATAACATAGCACAGAGTGTTTAACCTAGTGCCTAACTCCCAGAAGTGCTCAGTTATTACTATAGTAGATGAGAATCTCATGGAAACAGAAAATATAATTCACAAGGTAATGTGCAAACAATGTAGTGAGCTGAAGGATGGGTGTGGATGAGAAGATGGAGATAGGCTTTCAATAGCAGAGGGATAAGGGGACCCTGTGCCCTGGTTTTGGGAACAAGCTCCATCAACTTTTCTTACTGTGTGAAGCTGAATCTGGGGCAGTTTTTCAATCAGTCCATGAAGATTGAAACTGGCACATATTGGGAAGAAGACAGCAAATGAAACAGCTGTGACTTTTTACTCCTTCATGATATTTAAACTGAACTCAGTGTATATTAGCAGTGCTTTAGAGAAAAAACCCCGTTCTATCCATCCAGTGCAAACCCCACACACAATTCATTTGCTAGGCTTATAAGGTTCTCAGGCTATAGCAAATTGGAGAAATTGATGTTTACCCTGAAAGCTTGTACCATATGCTATTTGTAGCTGCTGCTGCCTTGGAACACGTCTGCTAGCGTGCCTGGACTTAAATCCCTTCGTGATAACCTTTAACTCTTTGCTAGGAGGCAAAATCAATCGAAGGTGGAGCTAAGTAGGAAGATGGAGAGGAAAGGTATAGAGACTCAGGCACATGCATTGCAGCTCTCTCCAGACTTTAACAAATTCTGGACACAGGTGGGAAAAAGCCAGTCATGTTAAATAGCCACGATTTCTAAAGTCTTCCTTGTGCTGACATTTCTAAAGAGTTTCTGGTCAATGTAAGAGAAAAACCATTTCTGGGAAATCAGGCTGATCACCTTGGGAAGTGGTGGACTAGCTGAAGTAAGTGTATTTCTGACACAGGCACATCCTCTGTGAATTCAGTGTGCATGACTGTGCCTGCAGAAGGCCACCGTCAAAACCATTCTCTCTCCCTGCCACCTTCTCTCTCTCTTTTCCCTTAGAGACAGTCCATTGATTAATGCTTCAGAGAGCCCAGAAGTTTACTGCTGTCTAATGTGCTTCTGTGTATCTGCTGCAGGTGTCTAACTGGCTGTAAGGACGGTCTGAAACATTTTGATCTATGTAAATTATGCCAATACTTTGAGCCTCGTCGTTATTATAAAATTTATAGAGGAGAAAACACAGGCAGCCATAAAAATAGAATTTTTACTTTGATCACGCCTAAATTATGGGCTCTCTCAGTGATTAATCTTTTATGTGTCTTAAAGATTGCTGCCAATGTGAAGACTTAACAATCTTCCTACTTCTGTCTAAATCCCTCCCAACAGTAAACAGAAGCCACCGAAGAAAGGTAATGATAGGAACAAACGTCCCTGCTACGTGGTTTCCGAATCTACATTCCAGTTGCATGACCAAAGCTGTATAGCAAAGGCTGCTGCCTTGGAGTCAGAGTCATCCAAATGTCTCAAGACAGTGGCCAGAGATGAGGGCTAGATGGTGTCCCTCCTATCTAGGGCCCAAGGCTTCTTGCTTTTCCAGCAGCTGCTTTTTATTTTCGATTCATTTTTTTAAGTGAATTTTTGTGTACTCAGACAGCACATCTGTACTGATCTTAACTCCTTGATACGCCCTGCCCCAGTGGCTCCCTTCCCCAGCCCCCTATCTGGAATTTACTCTCATTCGTACGAAGGCCAAAGAGCAAGCTCATCCAGTGAGGTCTAGTCAGCCCATCCAGAGTCCCTCACCTTAAGATCAGCTCTTCCTCACCCAGCAGTAATCAGCTGCCAATAGTTCTGCTAAGACTAGGACCTCCAGCAGCTGCTTCCAAAGGGACCATTCAAACATTCGCCCTGAAATTAAGTGATCCACAGGCCCCTCCCTATGCACACTGCTAGTTGTTTTCTCTAGCCTCTGTCTAACTCTTCAGTCCTTCCACTTCTGGCCTGGGGACAGAGACCACTCTCTCTGATACATTCCAGCCTCCTCGCTCAGGACCCACAATTAATAAATCTGAATTTATTTGTGTTGTGATGGTTGTTGAATTTTTTTTTCTATCTGAAAAACTGGGAAGATCACAGGCCAAATTTTCCCCCCTCATATCACAAGAGTCTGGGGCTGGCTCCCTGCGCCAAAGCAATGACAGGAAGACA
This sequence comes from Rhizomys pruinosus, assembly GCA_009823505.1. Classification (NCBI taxonomy): domain Eukaryota; kingdom Metazoa; phylum Chordata; class Mammalia; order Rodentia; family Spalacidae; genus Rhizomys; species Rhizomys pruinosus. Next base: position 1,771,893 of record VZQC01000181.1, on the reverse strand, counting down.
TAACTGAACATAGACCAGATAAGGTCCACTAGGGGATCTGTCAATATCAATAAATTTTCTGTGAGAAGGATTGTTGGTCACAGAGTGTGTAACTAGGCCTTAGGCTGCAGTACTATCCCAAGAAAAGCACAATGTTAATTTCCACATCCGGCTCATCCCAGGATCGTGAGCTGCTCTGGTTATGGAACCCAGTTCAGCAGGGGCTCTCAGAACAGGCAAGAATAAAACAAATGTATGTGTAATAATCAGGGATAGGATTAAAAACTGAAGGTGGGGCTGATTAGTGGCTCAGTGGTTAAGAGCAGGTACTGAGTTCAGGTCCCAGTACCCAGGTCAAGCAGTTCACAACTTCTAGCTCCAAGAGATCCAGTGTCCTCTCCTGGCCTCTGCAGGCACCTGTATTCATGTGTACATACCCACACACAAATACACACCTACATAAACATAATTTAAAATCTAAATCTTTAAAAAATAATTGAAGACCATCTGGACAATGTCTGGTATCTCGGTCTGACTCTGCTACAAGATTGTTGGATGATTTTAAAACATGTTCAAATTTCCTTGAACTTCAGCTTCTTCAATCATAAAATGAAGAAGTTAAAAATTCTCCAAGGTCCATTTTAGTGTCACTATTCTATAAAGAATTATAATATATCCTCTACTGTTTAAGAAAGCATGAATAAATAAAATCCACTATTTTAGAAAGTAGAATCATGAAATAGGCACTAGTGAGGGAGAATACCCCTCATGTTGAAGAAAAACTTATAAAATAAATATCCTGAGTGAATAACTCATCTTGTGACTAAGAAAGTCACTCAAGTTTTGAGAGTACATCTTTACCTGTCATATGGGACCAGTAATACCTACTGCCTCTACCCTAAAAGTAGCAAGTGACACATGGACAATAAGTAGACTGCAAAACAACAACAAAAAGCACGAGACAGGAAGACTGTGCTCTGACAGTTACTGAGTTTATTTCTCTCAGTAGCTATACTTTCACAAACAGGCACCTTCTGATAGTCTGCAGACTCTCCACAGATCCAGCACAATGCTGAGTAGATCATATGGTCAGCCAATAATTCTTTAATCAAATGAGTATTCGTGCGGTGCATGCATGTGATAAGTGTTTATATACATGTGTATATGGTGTTTGTATATTTATATGTGCATTGTTGTATGTATGTATGTGTGTTTGAGAGAGAGAGAGAGAGAGAGAGAGAGAGAGAGAGAGAGAGCATGCCACAAAGTGCCTTCAACCTTGCTAGAGACAGGTCTCTTGTTTAGCACTGTGAATATCAGGATAGATAGCTGACAAGTTTCCAAGGATTCTCTTGTCTCTGCTTCCCATCTCGCAATAGGAACATGGATGTTTCAGATATGTGCTACTGTGTCTAGCTTTCTGTGGGTTCTGAAGATCCAAAATCAGGTCTTCATACTTGCAAGATAAATGCTTTACCTGCCCAGTGAACCATCTTCCCAGTTCCCAAATGAATGTTGAACAAGAATTATGTTTTTACACACTGAATCCTCATTATCTAATTTACAATTTCAAGGACCAGAAACTACTAAATGTTGAGGTTATAAGGGAGGGATGCAACATAGACGAAGGCCAGAGAGAAAGGCCTGTGGTCTTAAGACAGCAGGTACTGTGTTCAAGTGAGCTAGTGAAATAGGAACACTTTCTCTTCCTGTCAAGATTCACATTAGCCTATGAAAGATTTTGAGCACCCTGCAGCAAAATAGTAAAATAATACAGATTCCCATTTGTCATCTTTGTGTCCTCAGGTACTCAACCCTAAATGGAACAACTATTTCATACCCCTCTCTTCACAAGGTTCATAGACCATCCCCCAAGAGAGGGTGGAGAGGTTGTAAGAACCAGAAATAGTGAAAGACTGCAGTAATAGTATTTGCTAGACATGACAGAGCCATTACACACATGAACTCACAGGGTCTGTGACTGCATGCACAAGATCTGTACAAGATCAAGCCAGACAAATTCCCATTGTGGATGGGGTAGAGGTTCATGAAGTCATACCCCTAGCTGAGTGGATATTGGAAACTGATGGTTGCTGGAGGAGGGAGAGTCAGTTTTCTTCAGAGGTGCAGCCCCTGAGAGGCTGCCCACATTCTAGTAGATGACCCTATACCCGGGCACATACAGGCAGCACCTAGTGGACTCAGTGAGTTTACAAAAAGAACACATAAAGTTGGGCAGGAAAAGGGGTCGCAGGTTAGAGGAAGATTTGGGGAGGAGGGAATGGGTGATGGGTTTGATCAAAGCACTATATATATATATATATATATATATATATATGAATGAATGAAACTCTTAAGTATGTTTTTTGGTCTTTTTGCTTTTTGATACAGGGTCTCCCTCTGGCCCCAGCTGGCCTGGAACTTACTCTGTAGATGTAGACCAGGCTGGCCTTGAACTCACAGACATCCACCTGCCTCTGCCTCCCGAGTGCTGAGATTAAAGGCATTTTTAAAGTGTGAAAATAATAAAGATTTATTATCGGATTCAGCAGAAGTCTTACAGAATGAAGCCCAGAAAGAATGAGCTAGATAGCTGATGGGTAGTTGCTTTCTGTCACTCACTTGGTGGCCTCCCATTAGTCATTTAGTTCTTCAGAAACTCAGATTCCTCTTTAGCAAAACTATTGTCTCACAGAACCACTGTTTACTTTCCGTTCTTAAGTCATGGATACAGATTATCTCTGAAAACCTGACTATGTGTCACATATACTTTACGTCTTCCAACATAGGAGTCATTCAGATAGATAGATAGATAGATAGATAGATAGATAGATAGATGATAGATAGATAATAGATAGATAATAGATAGATGATAGATGATAGATAGATGATAGATAAATAAATGATAGATAGATGATAGATAGACAGATAGATGATAGAGATAGGTAGATGATAGATGATAGATAGATAATAGACAGATAATAGATAGATGATAGATTAAATAGATAGATGATAGATACATAGAGATGATAGATGATAGACAGACAGACAGATAGACAGACATACAGATAGATATTCACTCCCCTACCAATTCCTTAAGCCTGTGGGAGATCACCTTGCTCCAGGCTACCACTTCCCTGTTCCACCCATCTATCTATATAACAAGCATTTACTGAGTCCCTGCAAATGGCAGTGATCACAGTGCTACAAATACACTAAAAAGTAGAGCGAGATTGCTACTCATGGGACTTTCTGTCTAGATTCAGATATAGACAACTATATACACTACTATATGTGGTACATTAAATATTATGCTAGCAGCAATAATAATACTGTTCTATTTTGTTTCTCTATTTCTGGGACAAAACACCCCAACCAAAATCAACTCGAGAAGGAAAGGGTTTATTTCAGCTTATAACTCATAGGTCATAATCCATCACTGAGGGAAGCAGGACAAGAACTCAAGGCAGGGCAGGAACCCGGAGGCAGAGGCTGAAGCAGAGACTATGGAGGAATGCTGCCTACTGGCTTGCTCTTCTGGCCCATGCTCAGATTGCTTTCTTGGATAACACAGGACCACCTGCCCCAGGGTAGCACTGCCCATAGTGGGCTGGGCCCTCCCACATCACTCAACAATCAAGAAAATTCCCCACAGACATGGCCAGAGGCCAATCAAATGGGGTAAATTCCTCAATTGAAGTTCCCTCCAACTAGATCTGTCAAGTTGACAATGAAGCTATTCATTACAATTAGACCCCTTGTCAACTTGACACACAAACATATCACTATTAAACCACAACCTTTCCAGTTCACATCTCCAAGATCTCATGTTAATTTTAACATTAGAACATAAAATAGTACAATTTTTAAAGTCCTACATTCCTTAAAAATTCAAACACCTTAAAAGTTTAATGCCTCTTTAAAATAATTCAGTCTCTTGACTGTAGGATTCTGTAAAATGTAAAACACACTGTTTTCTAAAAAGAGAAGAACTGGGTACACTTAAGTACAACCAAAGTCCAGCGATGTAGCTCAGTGTTGAACAACTGGGATTCAGTCAACATCTGGGATTCGCTCAACATATAGGCTCCCAAGGGCTTGGAGCTCCACTTCTTCTGCTCTACCATCCACACGATACACACAGTTTGTCTCATAGGCTCAGAGTGGCTTTATATCACACGTGCCACTGCCCTTGGTGGTTGTCCCATGGTCCTGGCATCTTCAATATTCTAGGGTCTTGACTGAAACTGAGGCTGCACCTTCACCAGTGGGCTCTCCTGTCCTTTCAGGGTGCAGAGCCTCATATTCTCTCCATGATGCCTTCAATCTTGGTGGTCTTCACTGTAACTGAGGGTCACCTTCACCAAACCCCTACTCTCCTTCAACACCAGTACCACCTGGGAGACTTACACATTGCCAAGTTTTGCTGCCAGTTTGATGTCTAGGCTTGGTCCCTTCTGGATCACAGACTCTGCGGGCTGACCCTGGGAAAGCACTCCCCAGAGGGGAAGATTCCACCTTGGTAACGCTGGTCTCTAGTTACTCACAGCTGATTTTTCAGCCTCAGATGACCAACGTCAATTGTCCCAGTAAACCAAAGGTTTCGCTTCAGTGGTACTGACCTCTTCTTAATAACAGTTAATTCCTCAGCCCTGGCAAACCAGAAACCACAGATTCTTAGTTCAAGATATCACACAAATGGCCTTGATAGTCTTTGCTTCCCTTAAGCCGTCACAAGCTAGGCCTTCATCAGCCACATTTCTCTACAGCATTATTGTTCCAAGCTCCACATCAATAGCTCATTAAGCTCTGAGCCCTCAATAGCTTTTCCAGCCCAAAGTTCCAAATGCTTCCACAATCCTCTCCAGAACAACATGGTCAGGTCTGTCACAGCAGTACCCCAAGACCCTGGTACGGACTTCAGTATTGGTTACTTTTCTGTTGCTGTGATAAAACACCATGACATTAGAAGGAAAAGTTGATTTGGCTTATGGTTCCAGAGGGAGTCCAAAATGGTGGTAGAAGAGGCTGAAGCTAATGGATTACATCTTTAAGCAGGCACAGGAAGCAGAGAGATATTGGAAATCTGGTAAGATTTAAGAACTCTCAACCCTCCCTTCCCTCACACCTGTGAAATGCGTCCTCCAGCAAGGCCACACCTCCTAAAATTCCCCCCAAACAGCAGCACCAACTGGGGACAAAAATATCTAACTACCTGGAGCCTCTGGGGGGCATTCTCATTCAAACTACCGTAAACACCTAGTGTTTACTGAGTGCTTATTAAGTCCTTTGAACATATCAACTCATTGGCAACCATTGCCAATAGTGGACACCAGTATATATTTAACTTTTATAAGAGGAAATGGGTTATAAAACATGTTATAGTAGCACAGCATATATCAGATGGCTCAGAGGTGTATTTTCTGAGACATTACAGTGGGGTAGGAGTGAGCCGGGGGGGGCATATTCTCTGATAAAAGGGTAACAGGGGTGAGAAGAAAAAAGGAGAAATGTGGAAACGTTGCAGTGTCTCAGAGAAGCCCAATGGTCAGAGTTCTGGTAGATTCAAAGAGTGTGTGTGTGTGTGTGTGTGAGAGAGAGAGAGAGAGAGAGAGAGAGAGAGAGAGAGAGAGAGGCACACACCCTAGAGACATGGAATGGGTACTGGAAGCTCGAGATTAAAAACAGCTAGAGCGGTCGACGCTCTTAACCGCTAGGCCATCTCTCCAGCCCATTTCTGTTAATTATAAGCCACACCATTTTTGATATTTTGTTGCAGCCTTTTATACACACATACATGTGCACACACAATCCTCCCCCCCACACACAAATACTCTGTGATAAGCTCTGACTGATAGAAATAACAAAATTTATTATTAAAGGTATAAAATATATAATAGCCAAGAAAGGAAAAAAGGAAGGAATTTTGTGATAGGGGAATGAGTCTAAATTGGACTAAGAAATGTATGAAATGCATAAAACTTCAATAAAAATATTTTTTAAAAAAGAAATTATGAGACTGGTCTTTCTTGTGATGTCAGATCTCATGTTCTGGATTATTTGCTGCTTTCAAAAAGACTAGAGAGGGGCTGGAGAGATAGCCTAGCGGTTAAGAGTACCGACGCTCTTGCAGAGGACCCGGGTTCGATCCCCAGCACCCACATGGCGGCTAAGAACCGTCTGTAACTCCAATTCCAGGAGAACTCCAGTTCCAGGGGAATCCGAGACCCTCTTCTGACCTCCGCGGCATTGCACGACATGGGTGCACAGACCTGCATGCAGACAATACATTCATACACATGCAAAAATAAATAATAATAAAAAAAAATTTAAAAAAAAAAAAAAGACTAGAGAAACATAAGAATCAAAGGAGACAGCAGTGATATGTCAACATTTAAACTGTTGATATTGATATATACATATAGTGCCCCTTAAGACTAAGCCGGAGAGACAATTCTGGTGTGCTGAGCTTCAAGATGGAAACTGAAGTTAGAGATTCATAGGTTATAGATTTCAACTTATCCATTCATTAATTTGTTAGCATTGCTGTTGAAAAGCTTAGAGTGTATGGATTGGCTAAATCCCTTTGATAAAATCACAAATGAAGAAGAAAATAGACTATTGTAACTGTTAGAATTGTTATGACATGCTCACATGCTCAGATGTGGAAATTCGATTGACATTTATTTCTTAGCTAGATAAAATACCCAAGTTAGAAATGTTTCTCCCATCTTATTACCTGGCAAATAAATGGAGGGCCCAGAGGATTTCCAGGTTCAGAAAACCTTATGGAGAGGGTAGCTAGGGGTGCTGACTTGCCTGGGGGCATTTGAGGGATTAGACAATATAGGTGATTCCAACTGTTAAGAATTAGATGACCAGAAAACTAGTCAAGTCACATGTCCCCTGGATGCTCAATTGTGGGTATCTGTAAAAACAGTTCAGGTCAAATCCCCTCATGACTGAACTTAAAGGAAGGTAAAAGATCATTCACTGGTCTGGAATTTGCTGTTATCAACATTGCTCAAAATCTCATCCCCAGCACTTCTAGGTCACTTCCCCAGGGTCAAGGACTCGACAAAAAACAAAGAAGAAGCCAACTCCCCTCGAAGACGAGGTGACTCATTAAAGCTGCCCCAGCATGCAGACCACGCAGAAACCCACTCTTGCAGAAGCCAATCATTTCTCCTCTCGCACATTTTCTCTTTGAGTCTTTTACCCCAGAGAGTTGGAGCAATTATAATTCCTTGTAATTTTTTAAAGAGTCATATTTTCTCTCTAGGTGTGCTATACTGTGTATATTTCTTTTCTGTTTGCATTATGTCACACAGTCAGGTCTTACATGTTTTCATCATAGTAAGCCAATAGAACTGTTTAAAAAAACACTGTACAGATGTATACTATGTCTAAGAGTATTATATACACACACAACACATATGCAAAATTTTGAACTAATAAGACAAAGAGTCCTGTTATCATGGGTCATTGTTCAGAGCAGAGATATTTTTATTAGAGTAAACTGGAGTCTCAGTGATATTCATAGTAGTGTTTGTCTTATAATAACAATGCACAAAACCCCCATGGTGGAATACAAATGTAAATTAATAATACAAATCTGCAACTTTTGTCATGCCAAACACTGCTTATGTGTAGGGAAGTCAACTAAGAAAAGTTAGTTCTGGAAGGAGAGAACTTAACAGTATCCCGAGACTCTCAAGGCAGTTTTACTTGTTTATTTGTTTCATGAATTAACTTAGCACATCTTATATTCATAGAGTCTTTCTAGGATAATGAGGACATAATAAATAACTCCCTGAACTTATGCTTTTGTGAAGATTACATTCTAATAAAGCACAGAAGTAAGAAAGTTCAGAAAATTAACACGCAAATGAGAATTTAGGCACAGATGGTCCTCAACTTGATGATGGCTTGATATACAATTTTACAATTTTGGGATGATACAAAAGAATACATATACAGCCATTCTGGGTTTTATTTTCAGTAGAGGATTCAATAAGTCGCATGGCATTCACACTATTAGAAAATGGATTTTGGGTTCAATGATTTTACCCAGCTACAGACCAATACAGGTGCTCTCAGAACAGCTTGAGCAGACTAGGTAAATTATAATGTTCTGTATGTTAGTATAGTCAATGCATTTTCTCCTTATAGTATTTCCTATTTATAATGGATGTATTGGAATATAACTTCATCATAATATGGTATCACTCCACCACCCATAGATTACAGGGAAAAGGGAAGATTCGAGACAGCCGCAAGCAGCTGTCCTAAACCTTGGGGCCAAAGGCTGACAACATTTCCACTGCCCGCTTGTCTAATCTAACAACTACACGAGGCAATGCCCTAAGGGCACTCTCAGATCCTCCAGACTGCTGCCTGATTGGCACTCTACAGTCTAATTCCTGCCCGGGCACTCACCACACAGCACAGCTGGTGACCTGATGGGTCTCCTTCCCGCCCCACACCAGCTTCCCAACTTGGTGGTCTGCTTGACTGCCTTCCAACCCACTGGGCCACACCAGCTTCCCAAGTTGGCCTGGTGATTACTACACAAGCCTTATGGGCTAAGATTACACATTCAAATAACTGCTGGTAGTCCCTGTCTGATGGCATGAAGGACTCGTTTATTCACAGCATTCTGTTTTTATACCCAGAGTGACATCATATCTCAGGGCCTGGTTTCAGTCCTGTGCCTCATGTTCCATAACATCACCAGTACTTGTCAATGTCTCTGATCCCAAGGTGTCACAGGCTTGCTAGTGCAGATGCAAATCCTGCCTAGGCCAGGTTTCAGTGTAAACAAACAAGCAGGTGATTTAGCACAAAGAAGCCACAGGTGCCTCCTTTTTCCCTTCACAAACTGATACCCTGAACTCAATGTTTGGTGGACATACCTTTTAAAACATTTTAAGAACAAAAACTGAGTGAATTTGTTGGCAGCAGGCTTATGCTAAAGATGTTCAGAAGATAGTTCTTCTGACTGAAGAGAAACCATGCTTGGCTCTTCATGGGAAAGTGAAGATTTCTAGAAATAGAAAATATATGGCTAAGTCTAATGGACATATTTACACACATGCATATGTATAATACAGTCAGTCCTTGTTATTCACAACATCCTTGTTCTATAAAGTATCAATAAACAGTGATTTAGTGAGTACTAAATTATCACTCCTAAGGAAAATTTAGCACTAAGCTCTCATAAGCTTATAGTCACATTTTCACCAAATAATATATAACACTATTTTATATGAGATTCTGTGTAAATATAAGTCAATTAATATATTTTGTTGTTTTGTTAACATCAAATTTATATTCAACAGCACTAAGTAACTCATGCCAGGAGGAAATGTATTTAACACATGTATTTTTTCACAGTCTTATGCTTGAGAACACTAGAAACATGTTGTTTCACTTATATACACAGTGTGGGGGAGATGTAAAATCACCAACAAAAGCATGAAAATGCAAAATAAGTATTCTAAATAGACTAACCTAGCAGTATAATAGCAGTATAAACAATGCAAAGGATGTGAGTTTACAATGAAGATACAATGAAATTTTTAAAAGATGTAAAACAAGAAGGTACTTTGTTGGATCTCAGCTGGAAATACGCACAGCAGATATGTCTAACTTTTTGACTATCTTCACCTATCTACACATGATGATGAAAGAGTAGCTAACAATGATTTTGAAGTTACAAATGAATGTGAGAGATGAAATGAATTTATAAATGCAGAAAACATAAATAATGTAAAGTGACTGTACATTTATATATTCATTTTCTTGATAAAAACACGAGTTGATGTAATTTATAAAATTAGAAGTTGTATGTAGAGTTGACATAATGATAAACTAAGACAAAGATTAAAGGATCTGTACATCCAAGCCGGGTGTGGTGGCGCACGCCTTTAAGCCTAGCACTTGGGAGGCAGAGGCAAGCGGATGTTTGTGAGTTCAAGGCCAGCCTGTTCTACAGAGTGAGTTCCAGGACAGCAGGACAGCTGGGGCTACAGGGAGACCCTGTCTCGAAAACACAAAAAAAAAAAAAAAAAAAAAAAAGGATCAGTACATCCAGAGTGTTTCAAGATTACTTAACTTTATATTCAGTAATATATGACTAATTCTGAGTAAATTTGTATATTACCATCCCCAGAGTGCCCATCAGAAACAATGCAAAGAGAAATACTAAAAATTCTATGAGAAAAATAAAATAGAGGACAAAAGTAGCCTATTACCCCTCCCTCCCCCCAAAAAAAGTTAAGGAAAAAAAAAGAATAAAAACAGGTAAAATAGAAAACAAAACTAAAAATTGGCAGAATTAAGTTCAACCATATCATTAAATTTGAATGCCTGAGCTCTGCAATGAAAACCAGAAAATCAGATTTCAACAAAATAGATTTCAAACAGATTTTCCTCAGCATTATTCACATTATCCACAAAAGATGTGTTTTATTAAATATTACAAAAATGTTACATGTAAAATGATAAAAACTGTTAAGTCATGTAAATATCAATAAGATAGATGAAATAGCTACATTAATTGCATATACAAAATAAACTTGAAAACAAGAGCATTTTTAGAAATAAAGTACATTTCATAAATGGAAGTATTAATTTATCACGGCAATACCATAATTTCATATGGATCTAATTCTTTCAAAACAAATGAACAAAACATACAAAGCCAACATGCACAGTGGCACATGCCTTTAGTGCCAGTACTCTAGAGTCAGAGGCACCTAGATCTCTTCGAGATTGAAACCAACCTGGTCACATAGCAAACCCAGGCCAGATGGGGCTACAGGGAGATCCTGTCTCACAACCCCCCTGCCCCTCCCCCCCACAAAACCACACAAAGCTAAAGGAAGAAATAGACAAACACAAACTGATAATCAGAGATTTCTAACACTATTTCCTTAGTAATTGTAAAACTGAAAAATGATCAATAAGGAGATAAATATGATTGAATGCCAATGAACTATTTTGACTTTATTACCTTTAATAGACCACTACTTCTTCAGTGCAGGAGAGAAATTCATTGTCAGGGAGCATGGAATATTTACTATAAGTAGGCTCATTTAGAGGCCTCGACATACTTGAAAACATTGAAATCTTGTGAGCATGTTCTTTTATTATGAGGAGACTAAATTGAAACTCTAACAATAAGCTATGTAGAAGAGACAGAACATTTGGAAACAAAACAAAAAATATTCAAAAAAACTATAGCTCAAAATAAGAAATCACAAGAGATAGTTCAAATGTAACATAACATTATGTGACATAGGGATTGGAAAATGGTTCTGCAGTTAAGAACACTGACTTCTCTAGGAGAGAACCTGAGTTGGGTTCCCAGCACCCACATGATAGCTAACAACTGTCTCTAACTCTAGATCTAGGGGATCTGAAGCTCTGTTCTGGCCTCCAAAGGCATTGCATAACACAATTGCACTTACATACATTTAGGCAAAACACTCAAATGCATAAAAATAGAAAAGTGGGCTGGAGAGATGCTCAGTGGTTAAGAGCACCGACTGCTCTTGCAGAGGACCCACGTTGGATTCCTAGCACCCACATGGCGGCTAAGAACCGTCTTTAACTCCAGTTCCAGGGGAATCTGACACCCTCTTCTGACATCCACGGCATTGCACGACACGGGTGCACCAACCTGCATGCAGACAGTACACTCATACACATAAAAAATAATAAAAAATAAAAATAAATGAAAAAAACTAAAAATAGAAACAAGTAAATAAAACTTGGTGTGATATAGCTAAAGCAGAATTTAATGTCATGGGCGACTTTAAATGTGTGCGTTAGGACACAAGAGTTAAAACATTCCTGTTTGTTAGAAAAAAGAAAAAAGGCACATATATGTTGGATCCATGCAGCTGTGAAACCCAGATAAAAGACAGGCACACCAGGCTTAAGGTCACTCTGGGAACATATTTACTTCAAAATCGTCAGGGTTGACACGCCTGTTGGAGCATGGCAGCTACCAGCAAAGATGGCCACTGGGGCAGGCCCCTTTAAACCCATTCACTGGGGCCTCAGGTAAAGGGGAGGAGGTCATAGACCGACAGTTTCTATAGGAAGTGGACACCTGTTGTCTCCTTGGAATCTTGGGAGAGTGAGACCTAACAATCCAGCCTTTTTGTTTATAAGGGAAGGGGTGTTGTTCTCTTGTGTGTATCTGCTTCAGAGCTGAGAGGGTATGAAATCTAGGGGGAAGGGGTGTCAGGCTGGAGGCTAAGAATCTGGTCTCCATCTTAGCTGCTCCGGATGCCTGGTGTTTTTAGTCCGGATTGATAGTGGCTAGTAGTGCACAGTTTCTCTTCAACTGAAAAGACAATCTGGTTAAGTCTTACATGAGTGTACCAAAGCACAGACTTCCCAGTACCAATAGGGAACCTACTGAGTGCATTAGCCATTGGTGGGTCCCTTTCTAGAGTCTCCAGAAGAAGAGAGAACCTATACTCTCTACCTGTACTCCATTCTAAGGAATTAGAAAAAAGTTTTAGTATGCAGGCCTCCAGAATGAGAACCAGCATAAATGTGACAATATAAAAAGTGTTATTTTCTAGCATGGCACAGTAGATCTCTCCTATCTCTGAGGTAATAGGTATAAGTTATTTTATTTTTTCTTTTGATTATAGTTTCCTGTTGGGGTGTTTAAAACCATACAATCTTTAGACACTAAGAAGGACAAGTAAAAGGAATTGTTGAAGGCAAAATTAATAAAATAATAAAGACTATCAAAGGAAGCTTTTATTCTTTACCAAAGAAGTTTCTTTTTACACCAGACAGAGGCCACTACAAAGATCCATAACTCCTCAAAATGCAGAGATAAGTGACCCAGCACAAATCAGGACATCTGCAATATAATTCCTAGACACCTGAGGCTCAAGGATTGTGGAAGAGGGGGAAGAAGATTTGTAAGAGCCAGAGGACCAGGGCACCTGTTGTGAGATAGTGTCTTCTAGACCTGACAGGGATGCTGCATCCTTGAAATCTTAACAATATGGTTGCCTAACCAAGACCTGAGTGGTGACCATACCAATAGACAATACTGACAGGATGGGAGAAAATCCACATAGCCTACCCTACACAAAGAGCTGTAGCCAGTCAATGGTTGCTGAGAATCAGTTGCCTCCAAGGATGAGCAGCTCCCTGATAGGTGTGTGTGTGTGTGTGTGTGTGTGTGTGTGTGTGTGTGTGTGTGTATAACAATAGTAAATACAGAAGAAGTCAGGAAGCCCAGATGGAGTAGAAGGGCAGGACAGGAGGTGTTGGAGGGCAGAGAGGGAAGGGTAGAGTTTATATAAATACAATGTATTCATTCATATATGACACTCTCAAAAATAGAAAAAAATTCGAGTTAAGAAAACCAGAAAGGGAAAAATTGAGAAAACAGTGTTAAAATCCAAGAAAGTTCTATGAATTTTTCAGGAAAACTTAATAATGGCATAATAAAACTGCTTAGGGGGAGGAAGAGACAGAGGCAGGTGGATCTTCACAAGATTGAGGCCACCCTCTGGTCCACGCTGTGACTTCCAGGTGGACTGGGACTAGGGAGACCCTGTCAAACAAAACAAAACAAAACAAAAACAACAACAAAAAACAAAAACAAAGAAAGAAGCTCATGGTATAGGATTGATATATAAAAAATGGTATTTCTATACGCTATAATAAAAACAAAAAAGTTGCTATCTAGAAATGTTGAGGGAGGGGGAACTGGAGGGAGTGGAGGACAAAGACATTGGATGTGTATATGAAGTTTTCAGATAATACAGAATATCTTTCAACAACTATAATGAAAGGTGAGCAAAATCTTTGAACTATAAAACATGACTGACAGAAATGAAAGAAAACCTAAGTAAATAGATATGCCAATCCATAGCTTAGAAGACTAAGCATTATTAAGATGCCCATTCTTCTCTGAATGATTTACAATATAGTGCGATCAAAATGATAGATATTAGGTTTTTAAGAGAAATAAAAGCTTACTTATCAATTTCCTTTAAAACAAACAAGCTCACCGACCTACATATATGATCTCCCTTCAAGACTCCCTACAAAGCTAGAATAATAATTTGGTGAGGTATGGACATAAAGACAGACAAACAGACAAATAGAACAGAATACAGAGACCAGAAATAGGACCACACTTATATCATCAGTTGATTTTTTCATAAACATACCAAAACAATTGTATGAGGGAGAAGAAATTGCTCTTAATAATGGCAGACGGAGGAAAAAAAATGAGTACCCACAGCAAATGAGATGAAGTTCATGTTCTTCTTTCTGCCATTTTAGAAAGAGAATTTTAGATAATGATAGACCTAAACAAGAAAGTTAAAATCCAAGCTTCTAGAAAATAAGTGTTGGGCTGGAGAGATAGCCTAGCGTTTAAGAGCGCTGACTGCACTTGCAGAGGACCTGGGTTCGATCCTTGGCACCCACATGGCAGCTAAGAACCGTCTTTAAATCCAGTTCCAAGGGAATCTGACACCCTCTTCTGACCTCCGCAGCATTGCACACGGGTGCACAAACTTACATGCAGACAGTACATTCATACACATACAAAAATAAATAAAATTAAAATAAAAAAAAAATAAGTGTGTAAAAAGCCTAACAGAAGACTAGTAGATCTTGTAACTGATAAACACTTTCTGATCAAGTTACATGTACTGGCTCACCAATTCCATTCCTCATTACGTATCCAATTGAAATGAAAACAAGTGCCTGCCAAATGGATTTGTTCAGGAATGTTTACTGTTTTTTTTTTTTTTTCTTCACAATAGTTGATGTCTGGAAACAACCCAAATGTCTGTCAACAAAAGAATTAATAAACAAACTGCGGTGTGTTCATACAGTGAAACACTTCTCAGCCTAAACAGAGGTAGGGGAGGTAATGAACTACCTATGCACACAAGAACACTGATAGATATCATAGATATTAGGCAAAATGAGAAAAAGAAAAAAGACACAAACACGTAACTATATTATTCTACATATAAGAGGTTTTAAAAGGAGTTTTTTTAAAAACTAAGATGACTTAAGTGGGCGTGGTGGTACACACCTTTGATCCTAGCACTTGGGAGGCAGAGGCAGGCAGATCTTTGTGAGTTCAAGGCCAGCCTGGTCTACAGAGTAAGTTCCAGGACAGCTGGGGCTACAGGGAGACCCTGTCTCAAAAAGACCAAAAAAAAAAAAAAAAAAAAAAAAGATAAATAGTAATCAAGTGAGGAGGTTGGAGGGGGAGTGGAAATATAGAGGGTACAAACCCACACAGTGTTGATTGTCAGAGAGACGGCTGACAAAAACAGAGAGGTTCAATATTTGATTCTATTTACTTTGATATGTCTGAAACTTTCAGTAATGTAGTTCTTAAAATGTTAAAAGCTTAAAAATTCAATAACAGGGCAAAGGCACTAAAATCAGGCTATTAGTCTTAACAATAAACTTTCTATGAATATTTTAATTTTTCTATTTTCAAGCTCCTAAGAGAAAAAAATCTCTAAGTTGAAATTTGTTTTATAGATTTGCCATCAATGTTCCATCAACCAGTATATGAGATGGAAATTTTTTCTGTGCAAATCTGTTGTAGAAAACCACTGAGTAAAAGCCTTAAAGATATGAGTATCCCTGGGAAAGAGGCTTGGGCACATTTTCTTGGGAAACAGATTAACCCATTGGGGTTATGAGGGTGTCATCGGAAATGAGGGGACCCATGGAGCAGGTTGTCCTAGATTTGACTGACCCCAGCTATCTCCTTGCTTGAGTTTCCTCTGGTGGTATCCACCGTTAACCTGCTCAATCCATGGACTACATATGTCCTTGATTTTTGTTCTTGAACCAGTACAGTTTCCTGTGTTTTTTATCAAAATCCTTTGAGTACAAAAAGAAATATTTGTCTTTTTAAAGCAACTTTTTTACATCCCTGGGGCTTTTCCTAAGAGATTTTCTGAAGACAGTAAGGGATGAGTCTTCTCTGTTCCTGACAACAGCAGCTGGCCCTAAACTCCTGGGGCCTTCCCAGCCACAGCTCTAGACCCCAAGTCCTCCTGTGAGTTGGACTGACTATCAAAGAATTCTCTCCCTGTAACTGAAAGAAAGGAGCAGAGGGAAGTTTGAGCACACAGTCCTTGCTAAAAGCTTCCCCTTCGTGCACTGCTGCTACCTCAGAGTCCCTTGGCCCAATAATACTTCTCCATGACTATTCACCTGCCACCAAAAAACATACAGTTGCCCCCTTTCTTGGGTCTTCCTATCTAGAAGTGCTCATGTCACATAAAACTACATCAAATAAACAAATGTTTTTCTCTTGTTAATTTGTCCTTTGTTATAGGATCTCGGGCATAGACTTGTAAAGGGTAAGGAAAATGTGTGCCACTAGTTCTCCCCTAGGATGGCGAAAGTTATATTGTGGGATGCATAGAGTTTGGGGACAAATCAGCTATTACCAAAGGTATTTCCCTCAAAGTTATTGGATGAGAGAAAGAGAGAGAGAGAGAGAGAGAGAGAGAGAGAGAGAGAGCAAGCTTGATGCATTGAATTTACTATATAAAAAGAATTACACACACACACACACACACACACACACACACACACAGTGTAACAGAGTGAGGAACTCACCCTCCGTCCAGTACAATGAACAGAGTAGTATGTGATGGAGGGAATAAGACAGAAAAAGAGTTTCTTCACAGAGATACACCTAGCCATAAACTCCCTAAAAGCAAGGAAGCCTTAGGAAGGTAAAGCTTTGCCTTTTTCTTAACACATTCAATCTAGCTTTTCACACTGTACCCATGACTATGTCCTGTGTGGTTTCATTTGGTTTGAAAGCATAATTCACTTTTAGAGCAAGCATCTCTGACTTTATTGCTTTTCTGCCTGGTCGTCCCACACTGAAACCTCAAACACTTTCGTTAAAATTAAGTTTCCTTTTCTGAGAAGGTTAAAGGAATCAGAAAAGGAAAGGACCTAGGAGGCTGTGGGCACTAGAAAAGGTGTGGCAGGAGCTTTAGGAACAGATGAAGCTATCTCCCTCCCCCTGCCTCTTCCCCTGCCAAGTAAACCTTTTCCTGATTACAGTAAACAGCTTCTTAACAGATCAAAAGGAAGGATTCTGAGGTGATTCGTTTTCTCACAAAATTCATTATGGTAATGCCGCCATATTCAGCGGGGCCTGCTCTCTCCCTGACTCCGTTTGATCCGCTGCTGTGGCCTTGTGTCTGTTCCAGGAGTTAATCTACATTTTGTGGGCATTGGACTTTTTCAATACTCATCCCTCAGGTTTGTGGAGCAGCTCAGAAGAATTAGAAGAACGAGGCTAGAGACATGTTTTTCCAATATTTAAAATGTTTATATTGCAAAACGTTGGAAACAGCACATGTTGGCTCTCTGCCCTCCCCACAGCCCCTACCAGCGTACACATGCCTTTGACTACCTCTATGAAATATTCCCCTTAGCCGAGCTCTTTTGCACTGCATCCTTCATGCCTGTGATGTAGGTTTCTTGCAGAGCATTATTTCTTAGTAATGTCATAACAATTTATAGCATACCAGCCTCCTTGCCCTCCAAGTCCCATAACAAAGAGTGCCAGGCCACCTAATGAGCACTAACTGGTGCCACCCTGACCTGAAAGGAACCATCCCTTTCAAATGTCACTTTGCCAGTGTAGTGTCCCCAGGATGGTCCAGCTGGCATTAGTTCCAACAGTGAGCACTTAAGACAAGCAGGGCAGACTAATTGGCAACACTGTAACTTGGACCTTTGAGATGACAAGAGCATTTTGATCTGATTTCTGCAAAACGATGTACTTGTATATCTCTGTTGTTCAGTGTCCTGCTCCATGAGGCTGATAGAAAAGAATTTGTTTGGAATTTGTCTCCTTTTACCATCTGCTGCACCCTTGGATCACCAGTTTCCCAACTCTGCCTCCTAAATGCTTTCCCTCAGCTCACTTTAATTGCACTCAGGGAAGCATTTGGAGCTCTTTTTCCTGCCTCTGCCTCCCAAGTGCTGGGACTAAAGGCGTGAGCCACCACACCTGGCCATTTGGAACTCCTAATGATACCTTCCAGACTAGTTACAGCTCAGCCTCTCTTGTTCCGGAACAGTAACCACCCTGTTCTCCTCCCCTTGTAACCACTCATTTTCCTTGCCCACACTTCCATGCCAGGCTGTCCATTTTCTGGTCCCACTTTTCTGGTTTCTTCCTTCAAACAGAAGGCTGCATACAGAGTAATTCCCGTGTGCCTACTGCATTTTACAATACTGATGTTTTTACGTCATTTCTTCTTATGGTGGGGTGCTTCAGCACATTGTATTGACACCATTATATTTATTATATTTATTATATATATATATATCCTGCTTATCTAGACTGCATACTCTGTGAGGGCAGAGACTGTGTATTAAGATACCAGTAACTGCTTGGTACATAGTAGGAGCTGAAGACATGGGTACTATCAGCCTAAATTTGTGTATCATACTGTATTTTACAGATAACCTTGATGTTTAGAGAGATTTGTTCCCAGTCCCAAAGCACAGGAATGTTAGTATTTCTGACTTCCAGTTCATATCTTTTTACTACACTAAATAGCAAAAAAAACAAGGTCAAATTTCTTGATGTCACTGTGTATAAACTAAAGGCCTGTTTTCGTCAACTAGGGTCAAATTTCTTGATGTCACTGTGTTTAAACTAAGGGCCTGTTTTCATCAACTAAGGTCAAATTTCTTGATGTCGCTGTGTATAAACTAAGGGCCTGTTTTCGTTGACTCATGGGACCACACTATAATGTTTTTAAGCTTACCTGATTAGTAGCAACAGCTGAAACACTGTAGAGCAATGTATGTTTGTAGACCCAACCTTGTTGTGCTGCTCATGAATAACCAAAGGTCTAGGACAGTTTTTTCCTCTCTGTCATTGTGACCACATGACTTCAGTGAAGTTGTTAGAGCTGGCTTCAACTTCTAAAAGAGAGAGGAAAACTCAGGAACCCAAGGGGATCGACTCTGGTGAAGAAAAAGAGGGTAAGCTAAATGTGCTTCTATAAGTCAGTCTGACTAATCTAATAGACAAAATTTTAAGTCCTTAAAATCTCAGGATCATCAGTGTAACATAGAACTTGCTAGAAATGAAAACTCACATGCCCAGTGACAACACTATTAACTCTTACTGGAATCCGAGTTGAATCTGAAAATGAAGCCCAGTAGTTTGGGCTTTAACTCTCTTCTGGGTGACTGACCCACATTTAACTCTAAGAATGCTATCCTTGGATAGCATCTGAAACATGTGATAATACCTCTTCAGTAACCCTTTCCAGTATCTAAAAGTCATTTGAAGCCAGTCCTTCATAAATTTAACTTTATAAACCTTCACAAATCAGTTTATGCTAATATTTCCTGAAAGCTGTTTTAGCTGCTTCATTACATGGCTTCTTTTGTAAGAATGCTATCTACCATTTGTTGCATCCAAGTCAGCAATTAAGCAAACATCTTGACTACTTGGCTCCCATTTTCTACAAACACATTTTACTACTGAACTTCATATGGGCCAAGAATTCAGGAAACATTAATTGAATTAAAAAATATATATCTTTTGGTTGTCAACATAGTACCCTGTCAAAGGTTGTCAGTGGAAGAAAACAGAACTCAGGGCCTATGCTCTGTGCACTGTGATCGGTATTTTTGTCTTGGGCCTGTGTTATCCGTATGCCTGCTTCTTATATTTTGCCTTAGCCTTTCCATTAGGCAGCCTCCTTGTCTGAAGCCCAGGTTTGAGACACTTTCCTAACGGCCTTTCATTTCACCTGGATCCACTCAGATTTTTAATCCCGTTTTATCGGGATTAAATCCAATTAAATAACTGTGACATGTCTCTCCAATTCACCTCACCTTCAGGTGTAAATATTGGCTTTCTCTTCTAATTCTGTTCCAAAATTTTCTGACACATCATTCTTCATCTCCAAAGTCAGAGTCAGTAGACACAGAGAATAAAGAGAAGTGGGGTTCATGCCAAATGGAATCACATGTGTGCGTGTTGGAGGGTAGGCTGATATTAACATGCATTAAGCACTTGGACATACTAAGTGCTAAATTCATGTCAATAACTATAATAATAAGACATATCTTCAGGAAACGGCATTGTGTTTACACCCTCTCTGCCTGGATAGCTATTCACATGGTCAGTTGGACATCTGGACTCGGGCCAGTTGGTACCCAGTCTGGATTTTGCTAAGAAGTGACTGCAGCTGTTATAGTCCATGAACCCCTTGTAATGCTGCCTAGCACCCAGCAGGGAGATGCAATTGTCCAGCAAACAGATTTAAGAAATGGACTAGAAATGGAGTTTCCAAGGCAGCATTTGAAAAACTAATCCTTCCATTTTTAACAACTACAAAAGAAAATGAAGAAAAATGCAGTGTACTATGAGAACCAATTGAGATGGGAAATATTCAATAATTTATAATATTTCTACAGCATGCTTTCCTATAAAAACGAACACAAATTGAATCTTAATTTTTATATCAGAGAATCTTCTTACCTCTAACTGCATAGATATTAGACATGTGTTTAGTTAGCTGGAAGCCTAGGAATAAATGATTATTGATGGGTTAGAGCTTGATCATGGAGAGAGGCATTATTGAGACCTTATATGAAACAGAAAGGGCAGGACTTTGGACATGGGGACAACCAGGTTAGATGATAACTTCCCAAGATTACTAATTTCATGATATTAGATGATTTACAAAACAGTTTGAAGCTTCAATCACATCTCCTACAATTACACAGCTGTTCAGAGAAAAAAAGATCTATTAGAGACATATTAATATCTGTGCTCAATTTGGGTATAATAATACTATACAACAAATAATCTCAAAATGTTAGCAGTTTGTAACAACTTGTGTATCACCCTCATGAGCTTTTTAATCAGCCCTTAATTGGGCTTGGGTTCAAGTCTGCGTAGGTGGCTCTCACACTGTGAGTGTGCTAGATAGCTTCAGTTATCAACATGACACAGCTGGGAAGAGGAAATCTCAATTATGGAATTTCCTCTATTGGATAGGCCTATGGTCATGTGTCTAGGGCATTTTCTTGCTGGTTGAGTGATATGGGAGTGGGCCCAGCCCACTGTGGGTGGTACCACCCCTGGGTAGGTGATCCTGGGTTATATAAGAAAGTACGTTGAGCAACAGACCAGAGGAGCAAACCTGTAAGCATCATTCTTCCATTGTCTGTGCCTTAGCTCCTGCCTCCAGGTTCCTTCCCTGAACTCTACCCTGGCTCCTCTCCATGATGAACTGTAAGCCATAAGGTATAATAAACCATTTCTTCCCTAAGTTGCCTTTGGTCAGTGTTTTATCACAGCAACAAAAGCCAAACTAGAACAATGAGCCAGGCTGAAGGCATAATGGATATTTAGGTTATGTTCTTGTGGCTGTCACTTGCAATGCTCTTTTAGCAAATGAAAGATTACTATGCCTGTCAAAGACAGAGTTGAAAGTAGTATATATCACTTCCTGAAATGAACATGGCCATATCCAAGGTCATGCTCCAGTCCACTGGGAAGGTGTGGCTGGGGAGAAGGAAGAATACTGAACATAATATGATCTAGTACAGTGAATGGAGCTTTTCTGGAATCTGCAAGGTAACATTCAGACATTGGAGTGATAATGATGATTGCAGGTTTGGATAGTTCACAGTCTGAGATTTGTCTTATGCTGATATAACGGGAATATCTGTTTTGCAGGATTGTTGTGTGGATCCAATGAGGTATTAACTATGGAAGAAGTCAGCCTGTGATTGGCATATTATAAAAAATTAAGCTGGGCATGGTGGCGCACGCCTTTAATCCTAGCACTTGGGAGGCAGAGGAAGGCAGATCTTTGTGAGTTCAAGGCCAGCCTGGTCTACAGAGTGAGTTCCAGGACAGCCAGAGCTACAGGAAGACCCTGCCTTGAAAAGACCAAAAAAAAAAAAAAAAAAAAAAACAAAAAAAAAAAAAAAAGCCATCTCGAGCCTTCTCTTTTTTTAACCTTATAAAGTTTTGTCGTTTTTTTTCTAATAATTTTTATTTACAAAAATAGGAGGCACCAGTTTTATCCTAACCTGAATGATTCCTAACCTGAAGAAAGTTAATAAAATTTATATATCTGTGAAGGTATATATTCTTTTATTTTACACTAGTTCTTGTTTTAACAGAGTTACTAGATATAGTTATGTATATATCAGGCAATCAAACGTAGAGAAAGAAATTTAAAACTGCCAATTGGGGGCTGGAGAGATAGCCTAGCAGTTAAGAGCACTGACTGCTCTTGCAGAGGACCGCGTTTTGATCCCCAGCACCCCACATGGAGGCTAAGAACATCTGTAACTCCAACTCCAGGAGAACTCCAGTTCCAGGGGAATCCAACACCTCTTCGACTCTGGTTGTCCATGACAAGGTGCACTAAACACACAAGCACAGCAACATACTCATACACATACAAAAAAACAAACAAACAAAAAAAACCCTGCCATTGAATAGAGTGGACTCTTTTTTTTTTTTTTAGAATATGAAAAATATCTTCACCATATATGGTAATTACAATGTGTGAATACAAGTGGCAGGTCAATTCTGAGCCCATTAAGAGATTCAAATTTAATAGCACAGTTTTTTCGATACAATGAAAAAATAATAACAAAGTTGCTCGTTTGCCTGCCAACAAATGGGGAGTTGGTGTTAGCATCCACAAATGAGGGAAACCATTCATTTTTTTTATTTCTGGGACTGTGTTACTTCACTTATTTTTTTTTTTTAATTTTATTTATTTCTGTATGTGTATGAATGTACTGTCTGCATGCAAGTCTGTGCACCCGTGTCGTGCAATGCCGCGGAGGTCAGAAGAGGGTGTCGGATTCCCCTGGAACTGGAGTTCTCCTGGAATTGGAGTTTCAGACGGCTCTCGGCCGCCATGTGGGTGCTGGGGATCGAACCCGGGTCCTCTGCAAGAGCGTCGGCGCTCCTAACCGCTAGGCTATCTCTCCAGCCCTACTTCACTTATTATAATGGCTTCAAGTTCCATCCATTTACCTGCAAAGTTCATGATGTCATCTTTCTTTACAGCTGCATGGAACTCCATTGTGTAGATGTACCACATTTTTGTCATCCAGTCATCAGTTGAGGGGTATTTAGGTTGGTTCCAGCTCTTTGCTATTGTGAAGAAAGCTGCAATAAACATAGCTGTGCATGTATCTTTGTGGTAGGATGCATCTTGTGGGTATATACCCAGTAGTAGTATGGCTGGGTCAGGTGGTAGGCTCATTTGGAGTTTTTTAATGGTTCTCCACACTGCTTTCCACAGTGGTTGTACCAGTTTACATTCCCACCAGTAGTGGATGAGTGTTCTCCTTTCCCCACAACCTCTCCAGCATTTGGTGTCTGTTTTCTTGATCTTGGCTAGTCTTATTGGAGTGAGATGATACCTTACTGTGGTTTTAATTTGCATTTCCTTAATTATTAATGATGTTGAACACTTTTTTTTTTTTTTTGTGGTTCTTTGCCTCAGCCTTTAACTGCTGAGCTATCCCCACAGCCCAATGTTGAACACTTTTTAAGATGTTTACTTCCTTACTGGTGAAGTCTCTGTTCATCTCTTTACTCCATCTTTTGAGTAGGTCATTTGTTTTCTTCCTTGTTTTTTTTGTTTTTTTGTTTGTTTGTTTTTGGTCTTTTTGAGACATGGTCTCCCTGTAGCCCCAGCTGTCCTGGAACTCACTCTGTAGAACAGGCTGGACTTGAACTCACAAAGAGTTCAAGTCTCTGTCTCCTGAGTGCTAGGATTAAAGGCATGCACCACCACACCCAACACTTCTTTGTTTTTTAAGTAGTTTATATATTCTGGATGTTAATGCTCTGTCAGATGTATCAGTGGAGGTTTCCTCCCACTCTGTGGGTTTTCTCTTCACTTCCTTGATTGTTTCTTTAGTTGTACAAAAGCTTTTGAGTTTGATGAGGTCCCACTTGTCAGTTGTTTTCCTTATTTCCTGTGCAGCTGCTGTTTGATTTAGAAAGTCTTTTCCTATGCCTATGTCTTGTAGGTTGCTGCCAACTTTTTCTTCTATCAGCTTCAGGGTTTCAGGTTTCAGGTTGAGACAAGCAAAATTCTTTGAAACATCAAATAGTTAATTAACTTTAGTAATTAACTCAAATAATTAGTATTCCTGTCAAGTCCTAAGCAAAATAAAAAAATAGAGGAATGAATCTAACCAAATATGATGTGTTTTATAACTTTGTTCTTAGGAAAACTTAATATTCTTTGGTATCTGTTACATCCATCCAAACCTATAAGGTCACATAACAAAACTCTCAATAGGCCTGGAGAGATGGGTCAGCTGGAAGGTGCTTGCCTTGCAAGCATGAGGACCTGAGTTTGAGCCCAGAACATATATAAAAGCTGAGCATATTGGTACATGTGTTTGTAATCCAAATGCTGGGTGCCGGGGAGGTGGAAACAAGTGGCTCTTTGAGGCTAGTTGCCAGTTGGTATAGCCTATGTGGTCAGTATCAGACCAGTGTGAGACCCTGCCTCAAAAAAGAAAACGAAATACAAAAAAGAAAACAACAACAAACCCCAAACAATAACTAAGAAGGAAACAAGGTGGATGACACCACAAGAATGACACTTAAAGTTGTTACACATGCGTGCGTGCTCGCACACACACACACACACACACACACACACACAATTACCAATATAAAGAGTTAATGCTGGGGCTGGAGATATGGCTCAGTGGTTAATAGCACCGACTGCTCTTGCAGAGGACCAGGGATCGATTCCCAGCACCCACATGGCACCAAGAGCCATCTTGGGCGTGGTGGCGCACACCTTTAATCCTAGCACTCAGGAGGCAGAGGCAGGCAGATCTCTGTGAGGTCAAGGACAGCCTGGTCTACAGAGCGAGTTCCAGGCCAGCTGAGGCTATAAGGAGACCCTGTCTCAAAAAAAACAGAGTTAATGCATAAAAGTTATTTAAGTAGTATCTTACTCAAAGTAAAACTAGAATTAATATTAACCGTAGTAGTAATATCATTAATATTAGCTGAATCAGCCACATGAGTTTCTTGAAAATAGCTGGCCATCCTCAGTGCCACTGGATCCCCAGCTACATAATTAAAAGTCTCAGACAGAGTGAGCCTGTCTATGGGGGAGAAACAGAGAAACGCATGGTCTGGCTCTAAACACCGAGGTTTCTGGGACTAGGGCACTGATCTTCTTTATGGCTGCCGGGAAAACTGAACTAACGTGACAGTCATTTGTGGATCCTTTCCAGGGTGCCAATATCCTGGGGAAATGCACTGGACTTAAAAGAGCCTCTGGCCAGTGTCCAGAAAGACTGACAGAAAATTCCAAATAGTGCCTCAGGTTTAGAATTCAACTTTCCAATATCTATGAGAAAGAGGTTTTGTTTTTTAATGTAAGAACAGGAAAGCCTTAGAGACAGAGCATAGAACATTAGACATTAAAAACAATTATAATTGTCAATGCTTTAAGGCACCATTGTTGCTATTACTATAGATCTTTCACTATCAGAGAGGGTGTATCTTGACTGTTCTTCCATGTGTATAAACTGGAATAGTGTCATTTCAAGACACACTTTCTCACAATGGAAAAAGGGGTTAGATCCCTTCATCTATCTGTTGATGCTTCAGCCAAAATTAAACTATGCCTCCTGGTAAAATGTAAGTCCAGCAGTTTTTTTTTTCTCTCTCTCTCTCTCTTTGGTAATAATGGTTCATGAACTCAGAAAACATTTTGAAGCAAAATCTTTAAGGAAAAAGGAAAGGAAATAGACCAATATTACTTTCAGTGACTGGTTTCCCAAAATTGTCACAACAAATCAAAAAAGATACATAGTGCCTCAGAGTCTGTGGTAGTTAAGCTCGTGGTCAACTTGAGATTGGGAATCACCTAGAAGCCATAACTCTAGGAATGTCTATGAGGGAGTTTCCACAGAGGTCTAACAGGAACGGGAAGACTCGGGAATGTGGGCAAGACCACCCGATGGAATGCGGTTCTGGACTGAATAAAAAGGAGAAATCAACTGATCTACCAGCTCTCATCTTCTCTACTTCGCTACTTCCGATGCAGGGTGACCAACTGCCTCGGTCCTGCTTTCATCCCTTCCCTGTCCTAATGGACTCTACCCTCAAACCAGGAACCAAAATAACCCTTCTTTCCAAGATGGTTTCTTATCAGTAATGTGGTGACAAAGGTAACTAACAGAGTCACTCAAAACCGTAGGAATGGTTACAATGGACCTGCTCGTTTGCTCTCACATCTTGCTTCTTCTTATTTTTTTTTTCTTTATTTGTCTATTTTTTAAGGGATTCTACAATATAAGAGCACAGTTGTTTTCAGATCACATTGACGCTGCTCAGTTTGCCATACAATTAGGTAATTGGCGTTAGCATCCACAGATGAGGGATACCATTCATCGTTTGTTTTTCTGGGACTGTGTTACTTCACTCAGCCTGATGTCTTCTAGCTCCAACCATTACCTGCAAAGTTCGTGATGTCATCTTTCTCTTATTATTACTCCTTTCTGTGAGAAGCAGGTCAATAGGAAGAGCTCTTTTTTTTCTTTTCTTTTTTTTTTTTTTTTTTTTGAGACAGTCTCAGTATGTAGTCTCGAACCTGTGGCAATCCTCCTGCTTCAGCCTCCCAAGCACTGGGATTATGAACATGAGCCACCATGCCCAGCCAGTAGTTATAATTATTTTCTTGGCCTTCTAAATGTCCTTGTTGTAAGAATTGAAACCAAATCTTCCTACTGGGGATTGGAGTTGGAATAAAAGACTCGAATAGGACTTGAGGATATAGCTCAGTTGGGAGAGTGCTTGCCTAAAATGTACAAGGACTTGGATTCAATCCCTAGCACTGTGAAAGGAAAAGAGACTCAAATTCAAGGCCATTTTAAAAACATACCAGCATCTAACCTCTCACAACTGTTTCCTTGACTTTTGGAGACTTCAGGTAAGGTTCCAAGAGGTTGAAGGGCTGAGCAAATGACCCAGGGCTCTCAAAGCT
This sequence comes from Rhizomys pruinosus, assembly GCA_009823505.1. Classification (NCBI taxonomy): domain Eukaryota; kingdom Metazoa; phylum Chordata; class Mammalia; order Rodentia; family Spalacidae; genus Rhizomys; species Rhizomys pruinosus. The sequence goes on along the minus strand of VZQC01000181.1, from coordinate 1,744,816 downwards.
CCACGTTGGGAGGGTATAGTTCTGAGGCCCAGCACAGCCCTCAGAAAGCAGCTGTCTCAGCCATTTGCAGTGACGACATGTTGGTTTTTTTTTTGTCCTCTACTGGCAGCATCTCCACAGAGGCCATATGGCCAGGCAGGAACCATGTCCCCAGGGGGGGTGAAGCCTGGTGAGAATGTTGGATATGATTCCACTTTCCCTGAAACACATTTTCCCCTCTACTTCTTCAGCTATTTGTTCTTTGTCAGTGACTTCACAGGTGGCCTTGGCTCCTAAAAGCCAGTCATCAAAAGATCATGATCAAAGAGAACCTTTAGCATAGGCTATGGACCACCTGCTTAGAGAACAGAACGCTGAAGTCAGCATCCCCCTCCCTCCATTTCCAGTGTTCAGAGCATCACATAATTTTCTATTCTTTTCTCTGTCACGAGCTCCAGGCACCGGGCTGTGTTATTAGATTTAAGCATCCAGGTCAACAGCATATTTCGCCAGCTCACCTCACAGCTGGGAGGGTTGTCACAGAGTCTCTTCTATACTTGATGTTTTCATTTCAGCTCATGCCTTCCCCCTTCCGAAGGCAGTGGCATTAAGCATCATTAGGGTAAGGCAGCTGAGAACATGAAGCAGGATTTATCATGAAACCAAAGACTAAATCTCTGTGCTCACCAGACCTGGCACGGACTTGTCTACTTCTGGGCTTCTGTGTGCCTGGAAAAACCACTTCTGCTTTACAGTCCTTGTTCCCCTGTGGCAAGGGGCAGGGGCTGTTAAGATCAGATGTGCTGCTGAGTTAATGCTTTGAATTTACAAGGGCTGTTTGCAAAATGCCCCGAAGCTTGATTTTTCTCTCCTGGATGCAAGAAACCCAGGAAGGTCCAAGGATGGGGCTAGTATTAATAGAGTAAAACTTCAACCAATTGCAGAGCACGGCCTGCAATATCCTCTTTGATACCAGAAACTAGGTTAACAAAGGCAGAAGTAAGAAAGACACACATGGAAGCATTTAGAATGTCAGAAAGAGGGAGTTATAAAAATAAATTAGTTAAGCTAGCAGCAAATGAGCTGGAAATATAAAACATACATCTGAATCTCTTGGGTCAAAGGTAGAGAAGGGAAGGGGGTTGGTTCAAATCAGGAGAGGGAGGAGCCCAGTATATAAAGGAAAGAAATGGGAAGGTAAAAAGAAAGGGAAGAGACTCCTGCCTGGAGTCTGGAGAACAGTGGGCTCTGAAGCAAAGGAAAAACTTGGGAACGGAGAAAGACAAAGAGAACCTGTGCTAGTGGGCACCAAAGAGATATGCAGTCAGTACCCAACCTCAAGAAAAGCTCCCGGCATCCATCAGTAAGCCATGGCCGCTTTGCCTATAGAAGTGGGAAGTGCTGTAACAATGTACTCTGATCTCTGTATAAAAACACAATAAGCTTGACCTCCCAAAGTTAACTTGGATGGGGGCTGGAGAGATGAGTCAGCTGTTAAGAGTGGTTATTTGCTTTTGCAGAGGACTGAGGTTCAGTACCCTACACCCATGTTGGGTGGCTCATAACCACCAGTAACTCCAAATTCAGGGGATCTGATGCCTCTGACCTCTGCAGGAACATGCACACACATACATGTACCTGTCTACATGCAGACACACAGACACAGACACAGACACAGACACAGACACACACACACACACACACACACACACGCACAATTTAAAATGCAGATGGATCCCTTTCTATTCTTCCACTCTCATTCCTAAATCTCAAAAGTTTACGTGGCAAACACATGTGTGCCTATATATACACGTTTGCAGCTGTACACAAGGACACACACTACCAAGCCCTTTCCAAAAAAGAGGAGGGGAAGAAAAATGAAAGAAAGTAATTAAAAAAAAAAACACTCTACTGAGATATGTAGCAATAGCAAGTGTCTGAGGGTTCTTTTTGTGGATTTTCTTATTTTTTGTTTTCTTTCAAAAGGTACTTTTTCATTGTAGAAAAATAAGTAGAATTATAATTACTGCTCTATGTCCCTAGTTGAATTTATTCACTTTTCATTCCTCCAGTTATACATTTTTCACCACACTTCAAATAAGGTGGGAGACTTCACTCTGACCTCAGCTGCCTCCTAGCCTTCTTCTTCATCCTGCCATTTGCTGAAAGCTTGTTCTATCTTCTAAAGTTATTTTGCCTCAGTTGTAGAGGAATCACAGGTCCAGTGATGTGGCGCAGTGACTAAAAGTCTTTCATGCTGATGAGCTTAACCTCCCCTTGCAAAGCTAAGTAGATGAGTAGGAGTTCTTTTCCATTGGGAAGGGTTGTTTGGAATGTGGGGCTTAGAACTGAATTTCTAAACCAGGAATGGGTGATGTTAAACATAGGAAAAGCAATGGAGAAAGACACAGCCAGCACACTAAGGCTTTCTAATTTTTGTTCCTGTCTGCAGAATGGACAGAAAGAGGCTACTGGCTTTTAGTTCATATACTCCATTTACCGCATTATTCAAAAAGCTTTATTTTCATTTGTTTGATAAGGCAAGTTCACTCGTTCAGTTAATGCTAGTTGACTGTGTCTCAGCCATGGTGACAAAGCAGGTCTTGAATTTAGACTTTTTGACAAATAAGTTTCTTTCTTAGTGCTTTTGTTGGAAAGAGTGAGGCTGTGGCAAAATATAGATGCTTTGGTGAGTGTAAGACTAGGACAGTTCTGGGCCACACACAGGCCGACGGGACCCACATTTATATCTGACCTGTGATTCCACCTCCTCCCCTATTAAACATGTTCATATACTTGCTCCATGAGTCCTCTAAGCCTCAAGGAGTTTCCAGTATCTCGAAGCAGTAAGCTGTACCCTATGGTAGCTCCCAATGTGAGAGATGCTTCCCTATGCTGAACTAAAAGTCACCTCTCTCCAGCTCCTTTTCATTGTTTCCCCATGTTGCCTACCAAGCATGTTTTGTTTTCTTCCTACCGTTCCCTTGCCAGAAGGCAATCCTCTTGTCTCTTTCTCCATCGGTTCTCTTTTCTAGATGCCGAATGCTACTCGTATTCAAGGATTTCTTGTATGTAGTGTCTTTCAACTCCTTGATGATGTATGGTTTACCAATGGGATTCCTGAAAGCATGGTAAAAAAAATTCCAGTTCTGGTTTCTGACAATCTTAGACCATGGGAGAGACAGTGCCACTCTTGCTTGGAGTGTCCTTCCATTATTTATGCAGACTATTTGCTTTCAGGGGCCATCTCTCCACCTGGTTGGCTTGTAGGAAACAGTTCTTGGTTTCGCCATTTATACAGGTCTGTCCAGCTACGCCCACTCTGTCAACTATGCACATTCACTGTTTTTTTTTTTCTAACTTCAGTCTTCAGTCCTTTCATTCTTAAGCTTCAGTTTGTTAAAATAGTTATGTCATTTTAGCCTGTTGGGACTGCTTGGGAACCCCTTTGTCACTGAAATGGCATTTCCTAGTCTGCTATGGCCCCATGTCTTCTTTTTTTTTTTTTTTTGAGACAGGGTCTCCCTGTAGCTCTGGCTGTCCTGGAACTCACTCTGTAGACCAGGCTGGCCTCGAGCTCACAGAGATCCACGTGCCTCTGCCTCCCAAGTGCTAGGATTAAAGGCGTGCGCCACCACGCCCGGCATTTATTTATTTCTGTATGTGTATCAATGTACTGTCTGCATGCAGGTCTGTGCACCCGTGTTGTGCAATGCCGCGGAGGTCAGAAGAGGGTGTCAGATTCCCCTGGAACTGGAGTTCTCCTGGAATTGGAGAATACAGACGGTTCTCGGCCACCATGTGGGTGCTGGGGATCGAACCCGGATCCTCTGCAAGAGCGGTTGGTGCTCTTAACCGCTAGGCCATCTCTCCAGCCCCTCAATAAGCTTTTTAATGAGGATGCCAAGTCATCACTGAAAACATGACAGAGGGCTCTCCTTTCTGGGTACTGACTACCTCCAAGCCAAGCATAGGAATCAAACTTGATTCTATGACCAAGTCATCTTTGTGCCCATTCTGTTTTGACAACTTGGTTTAATTATACTTTAATCTAATCATCATAGATTATATATATATATTTTTTAATTTATGGCTTAGGACTCTTTTAAAATATTGGTGGATTTTCTTAAGATTTCCAGTAGACCGATTGGTCCAATTATTCCAGTTATTTTCAAGTATGAACTCCTCTAAGATTTAGTCTAAATTTCTAACTGACTTCTGAATATCATTGGGTTTTCTATTTTTGTAGTTTATTTCCTTATGAATTTAATACTTCTGGATGAACAGATAAGCTCCTTGAAGGCAAGTATCATATTTGACTCATTTTTGCATTGCATTGAGAATCTAATACAGTACTAAACAGCAGATTTTCAATAAGTGGCTGTTAAATGATTGACTTGCTGAGCTAATGTAGACAGAGAATAATAATACCCACTTCAAGGAACGATTTTAGCACTCTGTAGTCCCTTTGAGGTTCCAAAACAGAACCTTGTAACTATATATTTTTCTTTCAGATTTAAAGCAAGCCTATGTCCCTCAGCTCCAAGATTTCTGAGTAAGAAGCATTTGCCTGTAAGATAGCCTGGGGCTTCTCATCCAGTACAGCAAACTCTCTTCTTAGTGTATTTCCTCTGGAATCAGTTAAGTTTCCATCTAACCTGCCAGAGACAGTCAAAGTCTCCCAATCTGCAGTAATTATCTCGACAAGGTCAATTAGTATTTTAAAGTATGATACAGTCACTTGGCTCCTGGTTTTCCTTTTACTCCTGTTTCTTAGCAGAATGCTTGCAGCATGAACTTCCATGGAAACTGCTTTGCACCAGATGATGAAGAAAATGACTCTGTAGATGCCAAAAGGAGATGTCCTCAGGCAGGGACAAGGGGAGCAGTTTATAGTTGCTCTGGGAGCCGCCGTTGCTCCAGGCCCATCACTGTGTTACTGCATAATGTTCCAGGCTGCCTGAGCCTCCTCCACTGCAGCTTGCATGCCTGAGGAGACTGCTCAGGTGCCCAGAGACAGGAGAAATCACTGCAAATGGGGGTAAGAATCCCTTGAGTGGTAGACTTTTAGAAAACCACCACCAAAAAGATAGCTCTCCTGCTGACCAGTGTTAGGGATGGAAATGAGATCAAGCTTCAGCTGAACACTAAATCTTTGTCTGGTTTGTTTTTGTTTTCCTGGTACCACGAGATTCCCAGGGGGTTACTAAACCTGCCTGAGAAATATTCTGTGTCTTTCACTGTCTTTTATGGGGGAAAATGATATGTAGACATTTTTGTTAATATTTCACATTCATGTTTTTACTTAATAGCATCTAGTATAAACTGTGTGATTTTTTTTTTAGATCCATCTTTCAGGAATAGGTAATGGTATGTGTTTGTTTCTGTGAGATTTTCAAGGTTGTCCTTCGTAGTTACATCTACATTTAAGGATATAGATGACAGAATTCCTCGGGGCTATAAAATTGCCCTTTATAGCAGTGGGAAGAAACATGGGAGAGAATTAACGGGGTGGCAAATAAGAACAGATTGGGACAACATGGTCTTCTCCCTCCTGGTTCACTTCTGTTTCGGGACCTACATCCTCCCCCACCCCCATGTAGATCTTCTTTCCTTTAAGTGCTGGAAAGGCAGAGTGGGTCACAAGAGGTGCTTCGGGATGGGAACAATGAGAGAATCCTGTGTCTGATATATGAATCCATATGGGCTCTGAGCACTGCAGGGCCAATCACTTCCTCCTTCCTGTGTGGGGATGCGCTGATCACTGGGGACAGCCCAGGGTCAGTCGGTGACACCTGTCTCTGGTGCAAAATGCAAGCTGAACTGGCAAAAGGTGACCACCAAAGCCCTTATGGGTCCCCTAGGGAGTCAAACAGGCAGAGGAGGCCTCATAGTGCAGCTTTCGCACACAGGCTTAAGACCTGGGACACCAGCCATGTAACACAAATCACACAATCACAGCCCTATAGGAAAAAAATTAAACTTCCCTCTACTCTGGGAAACAGCACAAGGAAAAAATTAGATCCTCAAGGTAACTTTCAATATTGATCGAAAGGCTGCGCTGATGAGGAACCGCCTGAAATCTTGTTCGCTGCCGCCTTTCTCCAGGGTGCTGGGATAATTTGTAATTCAAACTTGGAAGGGATCCTAAGTTATTTCCTTCAGAGTTATTTTTTCCACATGTGAAATGAAATAATTAAAACACCTCATCTGCTTTTAGAACTTGAGTGGGTTTTTTTTCAAAGCAAGAAATTGCTGATTGAATCCATATTTCTCCCAATCTTCCACTAATTTAACTTAATGTCAAAAATGTTTTTTATGATGAACAATGATTTTGCATACAAACAGATCTTTGAAAGTGGATTTTTAATATTTGTAATTGTTAGTAAATCATGATAAATCTGTCATCCTCATCCTTGTTAATCAAAATGAGTTCCACACTACTTGAAGCTAAGAGGTCTCACGCTTGTTCTAATTCACTTGAGGGATCTTATTTCTGTTATGCCATAGAGCGTCAGAAAAAGCTGAGACAGGCCCCAAGTGCTATTAAGTGGACACTTATCATGGTCATTAATTTAAATTAAGAAAAACCTTATAATTATGCCTGGTTGGGACAATTTTAGTTAACCAAGTTTATTATATGATATGTCACATATATTGAAGTAAAACCATGTGAATGTAAAAAAAAAAAAATGGCCACACTATCAAAAAGACAAACACCACACAATCACACTGACATGTGACACAGAATGTGAGAATGTTGAACTAAGAGAATTAGAGAGTAGCAGAGCAGGACTAGGGAATAGGTGGAGCTGCTGGTTAGAGGATACAATATTGCAGCTCAGTAGGAAAAGTAAGGGCAAGAAATCTGTTCTTCAACATGATGATCATAGCAAACAGCAATGTATTGTACTCTATGAGGAAATGAATGTAATTAGTAGCTCAACTTAGCTATCCTGAGATATATCCATATATTAAAACAACATATTAGACATGATATATTTATGCAATTTTCCTTAACTAAAAATTAATAGGGATAAGGAATTCTGTCCTAGGATGTGTCTAATGGTTCTTTCAACCAAGAATATTCTTTTTTTTTTTCTTTAGTCTTTTTGAGACAGGGTCTCCCTTTAGTCCTAGCTGGCCTGGAGCTCACTCTGTAGACCAGGCTGGCCTTGAACTCACAGAGATCCACCCACCTCTCCTTCCTGAGTGCTGGGATTAAAGGCATGTGCCTTTAATCTGTTCTTTCAATAGACAATAGGTAATATTGCTGAGAAACCATTGCTGACTTCCAGACAGCAACTTTTAGAAGTATTTTTACAGCATCCCAAATATTTCTAACTTCCTAACCATCTAAGATATCTTCAGATTGCACTTATCCAAACCCTTCTTGAATGATGTCTTTGGAAAATCCACTACTGCTAACTAACCCCCAGGAGTGTCAGCCCAGGAGAACCATCTTCATCTGTCTTATTCACTTTTGTTCTTCCAATGCCTTATGAGTGTCTGAAGGCTCCCCAAAACTTTCTTGTTGCTTTAATTGATTATCTTATAGCTACTGGCCAATACTCCTAAGGAAACAAACAATAGCAGAAAATACATGTGTTGTTTTCTTTTATCTTCTTGAATAAACATTAGATAGAAGGGTTACAAGAACAGATTCCTTGGTCTTTCTCTACCTCTAGACTAGCTCACTTCAGGGACCTTCCTGCCCACCAATCACCACCTCTCACGGTGACACACACACACACAGACACACACACACACACACACACACAGAGAGAGAGAGAGACAGAGAGAGAGAGAGAGAGAGAGAGAAGAAGAAGAAGAAGAAGAAGAAGAAGAAGAAGAAGAAGAAGAAGAAGAAGAAGAAGAAGAAGAAGAAGAGGAGGGAGAGAAAGTAGCTGAGGTCTGTTTGAAACTGTCCATGAGTATTTGTCACCTGCAAATAAAAATATTTACTCCTCAGTGAGAACACAAAGCACCCCCCCTTGACCCTGACTCTCTGCACCTACCCATTTCACCCTTTGGTCCCATCGTTTGAGCTCCAAACCACTCAGTATTCTAGTTACTGCATAAGGTCACCTTCCCATCTGTGTGTTTGTGTGCTGGCTCCTTTTTCAATGCATATTCCCTCGCTATACCTTCTTCAGCTCTCCTGGGAATACCTGGTGCCTCCCATCAGCCCTTCCTAATCTAGTTCAGATATTTACCATCAGAAGTTTTCCACACTAACTCGCCTGGGCATTTTATAGGTGCCTCAGTTCCATGATTGTGAATCCCGGTTGTTCTTTAGAATCATTTGGCAAGCTTGTAAGACTGATGGACCCATCAAAGCCAATTAAATACAACCTTTTAAGGTGGAATCCAGTCACAGTATTTAAAAAAGATTTTTTCGGGGCTGGAGAGATGGCCTAGCGGTTAAGAGCACCGACTGCTCTTGCAGAGGACCCGGGTTCGATCCCCAGAACCCACATGGCGGCTGAGAACCGTCTGTAACTCCAATTCCAGGAAAACTCCAGTTCCAGGGGAATCCGAGACCCTCTTCTGACCTCCGCGGCATTGCACGACACGGATGCACAAACCTACACGCAGACAGTACATTCATACACATAAATAAATAAATAAAATAAGTTTTAAAAAAAAAAGATTTTTTCACTTTTTTCTGTCCGTGTGTGTGTGTGTGTGTGTGTGTGTGTGTGTGTGTTTATGCCACGTGTGCGGGTGCTCGTACAGACAAGAAGAGGGCATCATGTCTCCAGAGCTGGAGTTACAGGTGGCTGTGCGCTCCCCACAGGGGTGGTGGAAACCAATCTAAAGATCTCTGGAGGAGCAGCAAGCACTTTTAACCTATGAGCCATTTCTTCAGCTCCAATTTTTAAAGCTTTTTCAAGCTCTGTAGATGATTTTAATAATCAGCCAGAGCTCAGAGCCCCTCCTGATATCCTGACTCCCCCTAATATTCTCTCTCTCTCTCTCTCTCTCTCTCTCTCTCTCTCTCTCTCTCTCTCTCTCTCTCTCTCAATGATCAGATCAACTAGCCCATCTTTCACAGTAGTGATGCCTTATCTGCCTTTGTCTTTTCACACCTGGAGATACTTAGGTATTCTTTCACATAGGAGATACTTAGGTATTCTTTCACATAGGAGATACTTAGGCATTCTTTCACATAGGAGATACTTAGGCATTCTTTCACAGGAGATACTTGGATGTTCTTTGTAAATTCAAAGTGAAATATGCATGATAACAAAGCTACTTGGCATAGCTTAGAAAGCTCATAAACTTACTTTTATAGAGGTCTTATAAGTGATCACTTTCCACAAAGTTCCAATCCAGAGCTCAGGAATAAACGCACTTGACTTTATTGCCAAATAAATATTGGGTGATGACTATAAATGATGTAAGAACTTATTTCTTCTGAGCATGTTTTCTAGAGATGGTTGTCATTTTTTTCCAAAAATTAGAAAAGCTATTATATTGATATGACAGAGCTAAGACTACATTTAAAAAAAAAAAACAATAAACTTCTGGGAAATCAGTGGGAAATGATACCTAGAGACATCTAGATGAAGAATCTAAGGGAGGAGCTTTTATAATAAGCCCCACCACCACCACCATCAAGAAACAGTACAGGGTCTGCTCCATTCCCTATGTGAGAAGATGGCTGATGTTCTCCCTCTGCCCTGGCTTCAAGTTACAGATGGACAGTAGGTAATATGCCACCAAGACACTGCCTCTTGTGTGTGGTGACTTCCACTCATTAGGTGACCTCACTGAACTGCAGCCCAGTCCTCTAAACATCAGCAGCTTCCTGGGAGGGTTAAAGGAATTCAATTTTTCCCTGCAGCCTGAGGCATGCTGGCTGCTTAGTCAGTGGCAAGTGCTGTTACAGTGTGGTGGTTCTGAGCAGACACAGCTTCATCACAGCAAAACTGGACACCGCTGCAAACCAGGACAGAAAGAAACTACTGGCATGTGTTCAGACAAGAGAAGACATTTCCTTGTATGAAAACATAATTTTGTTTATATCCAGACACTATGACCTTTTGAAATGCATTATTGACAATCTGCTTAACACACAAATTTAATTTCTGAGCTCCAGGCATGATGGAAAGAAAGACATACTCATTTTTATTATAAAGATTTGAGGCCTCATATTCAAATAATTCAATCATGATATATAGAAAGGCTTACTCAAAAAAACTTTTTAAAATTGTCTATTAAAACACCAGCAAATATACTAAGATATAAACACTATTTCCACTGGTTAAATACCTGTCAAAGCCAGACTAGTCAATGGTTGACTTAACCATCCTCCACCAAGGAGCAGTGGTTCCTTTCTGCTCTTCCCACACTGCTCCTGGAGTCTTGGAAAGGGATCGTTGGTCTTCTCTGACCGCTGTGCTCAGAGAGAGTGGGCGAATGGTATGGATATGGTAGAGCAGGTTTTCTACTTCTAACTTTCATATTCTTACCTCCTATTTCCTTAGAGGCCTATTCTTGGGACTGAACAGAAAGGTACCTCGATGCCTCATACAGATGCAAGTGTGAAATTTCCATGGATTGGTTTTGTGATGCTTCATGCTCATCAGTTTCTGCTTAAAAACTCTCCCTCCATGCCGGGCGTGGTGGTGCACGCCTTTAATCCTAGCACTTGGGAGGCAGAGGCAGGCGGATCTTTGTGAGTTCAAGGCCAGCCTGGTCTACAGAGTGAGTTCCAGGACAGCTGGGACTACAGGGAGACCTTGTCTCGAAAAGACCAAAAAAAAAAAAAAAAAAAAGAACTCTCCCTCCAAGGACAGCTTTCTCATTTGATAGCACCATTTGCATTATTATGGCAAATCTTGAGGTCTATGAGTCAGAATAGAGAGCACATCCCTGTGAAACTTGCTGCACAGCAGAATTCTCTTAGGTCAGCAGATCAGGGAAATATTTTAATTTTCTGTTGACCCTGAATGAACTTCTTCAGTGTAGGGATCGCTTGTCCCTTGGGCAGCTTCTTCATCATCTTAACAACATCACCACCATTAATATACACCACAGCCTTATAATCAACCTGCTATCGACACACTAATTTTATGCCTGGGGATTGATCTTAAGAAAATAATCAAAGGTGTTGACTATTATTTCATCTAGAAGGAAGTTAAAGACAATCATGAAGACTTTTGTTGTAACATTGGAAATAAAAGTCTGTCCCTTTAATTAGTTAAATTATGTTAATTTAGCATAATTAGTATTTAACTAATTTAACATAATGACAGACTTTGTTAAATTATAGTTCAAACAATAATGGAATACTTTGCAGTTTGCATAACATTATAGAATAAAATTTTATGGCATAAAAGATGTTTGTTTAGTTAAAATTTAGGCAATGAACTAATATGAGTTTTAAAAACAAATTTAAGAAGACTTGGTATCTATATCAGAATGATAATAAATACAGACTTCAAAATAGCAGTTCCCATTTTGAAAGAAAGGCTAGGACTGGGTTAGTGGAGACTAATGGTCTTGGCAATATTTCTGCTCTGAAATTGGTTAAGTGGGCCCATTCAAAACCTTTTTTGTCTGTATATGGCATGCATTGTTTTGTATGTATCAAATATTCAGCGATAAAACACCAGAACCACAAGGACAGCACATCCTCATTCCAAGGCTATTTCATGCAGTTGTCCCTGTCGTCCTCTAACAGAGGTATCAGGGTCCTGGTAAGAAAATAAGCCAGGTCAGAGAAAAGGGTGCCCTTTTCCCCATTTGCATAAAAGGACTCTCTACTTGCGGAAACACGCAGCTATAGGGACTGCATCTGCCTAGAAAGGTCATCTTTTTTTAATTTGGTCCCCAAGGGTAGAAACATTCTTCTGTGTTCCACACAGGTGTGATGTGTTGTAGCACAGGCATGCATTTTTTGTAGGGGGAAGCACACTTGCATGTAATTATCTCTGTGCAAGTATTTAATATATAATAATGAATAGCTAACTCTGAATGGTGGGGGGTCTTAGCCTTAAATTTTCATTTTTATTTAATGGAAATTTTTGGTTTTGCTTTCTTTAAATTTTTGACAGGGTCTCCCTAGTCCCAGCCTGCCTGGAAGTCACTATGTAGACTAGGCTGGCCTCAAACTCACAGAGATCCCCTTGCCTCTATGTCTTGAGGGCTGGGATTAGCCTTTTCTTCACTTACTGTATACTACTCTTAACATGAAAATGTTTAAACATATGTTTTTCAGACAAGGTGTTTCTCCCAGGGGACAGCTAATCTTAAAAATATGCATTCAAAGATGACAGAAATCCCTTACCACCAGGAGATAATTTAATATCTGACCCGACCTCTTGGTTGGCTCTTTGCCCTCCCCTCTGACTCTCCTTCCCTAAACCTTGCTTCTCAGAGAACTTTGCTGTTTTTAACAGTCTCCATCAGAGACAGCACATCTTCCCACAGCCAGATCTCATCCTCTGAGACATGCCATGCACACCCTCCACACTATGGACCTTCAAAAAGGTCTGTTACTCTGAAATATTCATCAGCTTATTGTGGCTTAGGCACTGAAAAATATAGTGTATGCCACAAATTTTGCACATGAAAAAGTTGTGCATGAGAGAGACAAAAAAGAGCTCTTAAAACTAATACAAGGGTTTTTAAAAGAAATTAATTGCATAGCTATTTGAATCTATAATGTCCAGGTTACACATATGTATGTATAACTAGAAAGGGATGCTGGATCTACGAAGTATTGTTTTATTATTTTCTTTCCCAAATAAGAATGGTTTATTATTTTGTTTCCATATTTAAAAAGGTAATATACGGGGCTGGAGAGATGGCCTAGCGGTTAAGAGTGCCGACCGCTCTTACAGAGGACCCGGGTTCGATCCCCAGCACCCACATGGCGGCTGAGAACCGTCTGAAGCTCCAATTCCAGGAGAACTCCAGTTCCAGGGGAATCTGAGACCCTCTTCTGACCTCCGCGGCGTTGCACGACACGGGTGCACAGACTTGCATGCAGACAGTACATTCATACACATACAAAAATAAATAAAATTAATAAAAAAAAATTTAAAAAGGTAATATACTTGTGGCTAAAGGCTTTTTTAAAAAAACTTTTTTAACGTGTATGAGTGTACTGTCTGCATGTAGGTTGGTGCACCCATGTTCTGAAATGCCTCGGAGGTCAGAAGAGGGTGTCAGATTCCCCTGGAACTGGAGTTAAAGATGGTTCTTAGCCACCATGTGGGTGCTTGGCATCAAACCTGGGTCCTCTGCAAGAGCAGTCGGCACTCTTAACCACTGAGCCATCTCTCCAGCCCCGGGCTAAAGGCTTTTTAATGCAATATTAATGAATATTAATTTAATAAATATTAATTTAATGAAATAACTGTAAAAGAATTTAAAAGCTACCTATGATAATTACCTCTTTAGTGAGTGACTACTATTCATATTTTTATTGCTCTAAAAGTATTTAAAATATATCATAATTACTATCTATTGAGAACTTTCATTAAGCCATGTACTATGCTAAGTTATATATGTTTTACCTTAAAATCCTTAAAAGCCATATTATGAAACATTGCCACCCATCTAATGTAGTACGAATTATCCCTTATTAGGATAGATAGATAGATAGATAGATAGATAGATAGATAGATAGATGATAGAGAGATGGAGAGATGGAGATAGAGATAGATAAATAGATCTGTGTATATGTGTAACAATAATAGTTATAGAAGACATTATAAACTGGAGAGGGAATGAGGAAAGAGAAGAGAGGAGTGGGACAGAACTAAAATAAAAGGCAGAGGAACAAAAATCATGTAAATAGAGTACTCATCTATGAAATTCTCAAAAAATTAAGTTAAAGAAAGAATTATCTATTGTGGAGAAACTAAGGCTCAGGAGTTAGATAATCTGCTGGTCATATAGTCATTCAAAGGCAGAATGAGAATCAGAGGAGGTATTTGTCTCCAAAGTCTAATACACGTCTGATGAATCAATACATGTACATGCACAGATAACCAAAATAATATTAACTGAGGCCCACAAGATATGTTTACCTAGAAGAATGTGACCTTATTTGGAATTACATGGTTTCAGATGCAATTAAACCCCCAAATTAGGATCTTCATCAGACAAAAGACTCAGAGACAGAGGGGAAAATACATGTGGCATTAGGTGTCTACAAGCAAAAGCCTGCTAAGGATTTGTGCCAGCCATCACCAGATGCCCGAGAATGATTCTCTCAGGTCCCTGAGTGGAACCCAACCCAGTTGGATAGACAACACAGTTTCACACTTCTGTACTCCTGAACTATGTGATACTTTGTGCATGGTGTGTGTGTGTGTGTGTGTGTGTGTGTGTGTGTGTGTGTTTGTGTGTGTGTGTGTGTAGTTGCAAACATGCCCATTGGTGCACATGTGGCAGTCAAAGGGCAACTCTTTGGAGCCAATTGTCCTGTCACCTTGTAAGACTGGGGATGGAACTTAGGTCGTCATGCCTGTACGCAGGCACTTCTACCAGCCAGGCATCTCCATGGCCCCTCAGTTAGGCCTTTGAACATAGCGTTATCAAATTGCCTCTCAACAAATTATACCAATTCATAAGCAGTACAGATGTGATGTGTTGATGAACAAATGTTTATCTTTTGGAAACCCAGGTTTTCAAAACACATTCTTTTTTTTTTTTTTTTTTTTTGACAGGGTCTCCCTATAGCCCCAGCTGGCCTGGAACTCACTCTGTAGACCAGGCTGTCATTGAATTCAAAGAGATCGGTCTGCCTCTGTGCGCCACCACGCCCAGCTTAAAGACAGTTCTTAGCCATCACGTGGGTGCTGGGAATCAAACCCGGGTCCTCTGCAAGAGCAATCAGTGCTCTTAACTGCTGAGCCATCTCTCCAGCCCCTCAAAATACATTCTTTTTTTTTTTTTTTGGTCTTTTTGAGACAAGGTCTCCCTGTAGCCCCAGCTGTCCTGGAACTCGCTCTGTAGACCATACATTCTTTTTTAATTAACTAATTAATTAATTAATTTTTATCAAATCTAGACCCATGCCCCCCCATTCACCCACCCCACCAGAGCTCATGCATTCTGCCAAACATGCTTTTCATCTCTTTCTCAGTCTTTCTCAATATTCTCCATGTGGAAGTTGACTGTGTTTTAAGCAGAAGTTCACTATTTCAGTCAGTTCTTCGATGCAGTCCTTTCTGTTGTTGTTGCTGTTGTTTCCAATATGCATCACTCCCAACTGCTTTGGACAAAAGCTCAAGGAGCCGTGCACAAGAAATACTTACAAGTAGGTATTGGCACTAGCATCCACAGATGAGGGATACCATTCATCGTTTGTTTTTCTGGGTCTGTATTACTTCACTCGGCATGATGTCCTCTAGCTCCAGCCATTTTCCTGCAAAGCTCATGATGTCGTCTTTCTTTACTGCTGCATAGAACTCCATTGTGTAGATGTACCACATTTTCTCTATCCACTCATCAGCTGAGGGGCATTTGGGTTGGTTCCAGCTCCTTGCTATTGTGAAGAGAGCTGAAATAAACATGGCCATGCATGTATCTCTGCAGTGGGGTGAGTCTTGAGGGTACATGCCTAGGAGTGGTATGGCTGGGTTGGGTGGCAAGTTCATTCCAAGTCTTCCAAGGGTTCTCCACACTGCTTTCCATAGTGGCTGCATGAGTTTACATTCCCACCAGCAGTGGATGAATGTTCCCCTTTCCCCACAACCTCTCCAGCACTTGGTATCATTTGTTTTCTTGATCCTAGCCAGCCTTATTGGAGTAAGATGATATCTTAAAGTGGTTTTGATTTGCATTTCCTTAATGATTAGTGATGTTGAACACTTCTTAAGGTGTTTCTCAGCCATCTCTAATTCCTCACTTGTGAAGTCTCTGTTCAGCTCTTTGCTCCATCTATTGAGTGGGTCATTTGTTTCCTTTCTTGCTTTGTTTTTTTTTTTTTTTTTGTTTAGAGTAGTTTATATATTTTGGAAAATCAAAGCTTTGTCAGATGTTTCTGCAGTGAAGGTTTCCTCCCACTCTGTGGGTTTTCTCTTCACTTCCTTTATTGTTTCTTTTGATTACAGAAGCTTTTTTTAATGAGGTCCCATTTGTCAATTTGCTGACCTTATATTCTTGTGCAGCTGCTGTCTGATTTAGGAAGTCTTTTCCTACGCCTATGTCTTGTAGTCTGCTGCCAACTTTTTCATCTATTGCCTTCAGAGTTGGGGTTTCACATTGAGGTCTTTGATCCATCTGGAGTTGACTTGTATAGGGCAAGAGGTAGGGTTTAATTTCATCTTCTACAAGTGTGTGATAACAGTTTTTGCCAACACCACTTGCTGAAGATTGTTTTTCTCCATTGTGTCTCTTGGCCCCCTTGTCAAATAGAGATGGCAAATTGTATGTGCTCAGGTTTTGGATCTTTAGTTTTGTTCCATTGGACCATACATTTTTTTTTAATTTTATTTATTTTTGTATGTGTGTGAGTGTACTGCCGGCATTTAGGTCTGCACCCGTGTCATGCAATGCCGCGGAGGTCAGAAGAGGGTCTCGGATTCCCCTGGAACTGGAGTTCTCCTGGAATTGGAGTTACAGACGGTTCTTAGCCGCCATGTGGGTGTGGGTGATCGAACCCGGGTCCTCTGCAAGAGCAGTCGGTGCTCTTAACCACTAGGCCATCTCTCCAGCCCCGACCATACATTCTTAAGAAGGTAAATGGACCCCAATGTGGAGCACAAGGGCAGAACTGATGGTTATTTGCACTTGCCAAGGAGGAGCCTTCAAACATGACATCTTTCAGCCTAATAAAGAAAAAAAATCATAAGCTGAAGATCCTAAAACCTATGATATATGTGGCATGCATATATATGCATATTTTGGAGTGATGCAAATTGGAAGGAATAACAACAACAACAACAACAACAAAAAGACTGGATAAAAGAACTGACTGAAATGGTGAACTTCTGCTTGCAACAGTAAACTTCTGCATCAAAAATTTTAAAAGAAACTGAGAAAAAAGATGTTTGGCAGACTGCATGAGCTCTGGTGGGGGGGGCAAGGAAGGGAGCACAGGTCTAGGTTTGATTGGAAATTTTGTATGAAATTCACAAAGGTTCAATAAAAATTGGCTTTGGAAAAAAAAGAAGATAAATGGAGTGAATAAACTCTGTGTAAGCCTCTCGTTCCATTATTCAACATCAAAGATGGGATTCTCAGGAGCTGTGGATATGGCTCAGGCTGTAAAGCACTGGCCTTGAAAGCACAATGACCTGAATTTGTTTCCCAGAATCCATTTGCACAGCCAGGTGTGGTTCTGTGCTCTTATCACAGCTTTGGGGAAGCAGAGGCAAGCAGATTCCTGGCACTCACTGGCTGGCAAGCCTAGCCTATTTATTGGTAGTCAGACAAGTGGGAGAGCCTGTCTCAGAAAATAAGGAGGGCAGCTCTGCTCCTGAGAAATAACACCTGAGACTGACCTTTGACCTCCATGTGTATGAACATGCACATGCACTCACACCCTACCCCAAACACCTACACACGTGCACAGGATCATACATAGACCTACACACACACACACACACACACACACACACACGCACAAGCACATGCGCGCGCGCACACACACAGTTGGTATTCTTAGACATTTTAAGTGGGGCTAGGGTGTATTACAGTGGTGTATTACCTAGTATGCTAAAAGTTCTGGGTTCAATCGTAGCACTGAAAATAAAGATATTAGAAAGAAAGAATGGTGCTGCATAACTTGAAAGTTCAGAAACTGTATCTAATAAATTAGAGCCTGAAGGTGAACAACAGCAGAGTCATGCTTACTAGAGCAGAGTAAACACAACTTCGCTGTATTTGTTGACCTGTCTACAATATAGACAATCCTTACAGGGCCAAAATAGAGGGGCAGTTAGATATGAAGTCTAGAAATGAATTGGCTATTTGAATCCTGTTTTCATGACTTATTAGCTATGTGCTTGTGCAAAAAATCAGACCCTCTAAGCTTGTATTCTCTTCAGTGTGAAAGTGGACATGCATTCTTCACAGGGAACTGAGATCACAGCAGAAGCTGACTCATAGGAGAGCTCCCTATAAAGATGCTCAGCAAGGGCCTGACACAGCCAGTGCACCATAAATACAAATCCCACTGTTATTATGACACATAATAGACTTGTCATAAATGTGGCTAGTTAGTGCATGCAACTGAGAGTTCATCCCACCCAGGAAGCCAAGGTCATGGTTCAACCCCAGTTAACTTGGCTTCGTTCCGCAGCCACAGATTGTACTCTAGCTCTAGCCAGCTGCCACCTAGGCAGCCTGCTGGATGCATGATTAAATCATCAAGTGCCATTGTCATAGCCATTCAGGGGGTGCTGGGATAAGCCCCTCTCACTGAGGACACAGACTGAGAATGACGAAGCTGGGACAGAGCTTGAATAGAGGCCTGAATCTTTTGAATCAATAGTGTGACAGACATAAGGCCTACATAGCCTGAATTTTGAGAGGGACCAGAAAGGACACCAAGTGCTGGGCTTCTTCTCACTGCTATCATCCCTGGTGGCTCTTTGAAGGACCTAGGGCTCCCCGAATCCTTTTATGGCCAAGAGAAGACATGGTGAACTGGCTTCTTCCAGAAGAAAGTAACAGTGAAATGCTTTGTGTTTGTTGCCACAGTTGTGGCCAGCTGTTAGTTTTGAGGATAAAAAATTGTCTGCGTTCCCTTTGTGACAATTTACACTAGATTTTTTTCCTACTAACATGTGTTATGGGGTTGGAGAGATGGCTCAGAGGTTAAGAGGACTTGCAGAGGACCTGAGTTTGGTTCCCAGCACATACGTGGCAGCTAACAACTGTATATAACTCAAGTTCTAGGTGATCCAATGTCCTCTTCTCACCTTGATGGGCATGGTACAACACTGATGCACTTACATACATGCAGGCAAAACACACAAAATAAAAATAACAAAATATATACTTTTTTGGTCTTTTTGAGACAGGGTCTCCCTGTAGCCCCAGCTGTCCTGGAACTCACTATGTAGACCAGGCTGGCCTTGAACTCACAGAGATCCACCTGCCTCTGCCTCCCGAATGCTGGGATTAAAGGCATTCCTA
Organism: Rhizomys pruinosus; assembly: GCA_009823505.1. Lineage (NCBI taxonomy): Eukaryota > Metazoa > Chordata > Mammalia > Rodentia > Spalacidae > Rhizomys > Rhizomys pruinosus. Next base: position 1,725,727 of record VZQC01000181.1, on the reverse strand, counting down.
CTATACGCCTAGCTTCAAAAAGAACAAATAATTTTTTTTTTTATGATAATGTTGTTTAATCTGCCAAATATACAAGTTGGATTTGTGGTGCGTGTCTTGTCTGGGTGCTGCACAGTAACCAGAAGTTTCTTGAAATGATCAATGGGCAGGGTTAAAAATGGGCACTAGCCCTGGCCAGATGGGTGAGAAAAGGGACAGAGCAGGTCAAAGGGGGAGAGGCCTCAGCTGGACGGAACTGGCCAGAGACAAGCCATGGACAGCCCTTCTGAGTCAGCACCCAAGCAAACAGGCTGGGCTGGCTACCGCCATCTCCCATAGCAGCTGCCCACTGGCATGACCCCCACTAACGTGCAATCTACCAGACAAATGGAAGCGCCTCACCCTGATTTCCAGGCACCCTCCCAACCAGGGTTTCTGAATTCTAAAAACAGCAAAAACATTCAAATGGTTACATATGAAATGCTGTCCTGCATCTTTCTGTCTCAAAGATAGCAGCTGCCCCTCCCCCAAACCCCCTCAACATTCCCCCAAACGATTTCTGTGCCAAGATGAAGAGAAGGCCCCAGGCCATGGGGCTCTTGGCCGTGGGGGGGGGGGCTGCTGCAGCGGCGCCAGGGCACATGGTGGGCGAGACATGGCGGAGGTCCTGGTGGCACAGCCCAGTTCCCCAGCATCTCTTCCCATAGGCTGGCTTACTTATTCAGGGAGAGTGACTGCATTCGTTTTCCTGACAAAGTCGCGTCATCTTTTGCTTTCCTCTCCTCTTCTTTCTTTCTTGCTGCTTCCTCCCGCTGTTTTCGGATGATGGCCAGACGGGCAAGATCAGCTTTAGCCTGCTCTGTCTTCCCAGCTAAATGCATTTTCATGTAGCGCTCTTTTGCTTTCTGCTTCTCGATTTCTTCTCGTTCTCTCCTTGAAAGCTCCTTTGGCCCATCCAGATCCAGTTGTGTGACCTTTTTGGTCGTCTGCGCCACCCGGTTGGGGTTCTCAATGTCAATGAGCCCTTCCACACCTTTTCGCTTTTGCTGGTAGTCATCATCTTCATCCTCGCTCTCATCTGAGTCTAGAGATTTCTTATCCTTTTTGGGGTCACCTGAAGCCCCATCTCCACCTTCTTCTTGCTCCTCTTCTTCGCTGGCCTTCTGCTTTTCAGCCTGCAGCTGGGCATCGATCTCCTCAGGGCTTGTGTACTGCCTTGCCCGGCCTTTGTGGCCTCCCTTTCTTCCTCCTTTAGGCATCTCTGCTCCAGCGGCTGCGGCGGCGGCGCCTCGAACTGACACAGGAACCGGAAATGAGAACAAATAATTTTTTAATTAAAATAAAATGTGTTACCTTTAACTTCTGCAGTACAATGGATAATAGAAAAGTGTTTTGCCTTAGGAACTCAACTAAGGAGGGATCTAATCAAGGCTAGTTTTGAAAATCATTATAGCTCTTGAGAACAGCCTAAACTGTGTTTGGTCACATTGTTCAGTTCAGGTCTGCTAAGTAAAGATGGTAAAAACATTCTCCTGGGTAAGTGTGAGGGATGAACCCTTAGCCAAATGAGAAGTAGAGATCCAGTTAACATTGAGAAGTTTGATATTGGGTCTGGGGAAGCCACGTGGCTCCAAACAGGAAGAAAGAGGCCAAACTACAGAATGGGGGAACTGAGAACAGTTGCTTAGGTACATGAACAGAATGAGCATTTGGGCCTTTCCAGGAAAACGAGCAGGGTTCTTATTTCCCATGTTGAGTTCAGGGGTTTCTATACACTTCTCGAACTGGTGGGTCACAAAGCCCTAAGCAGGGCTGTTGTGTGTGGCTGTGCTCTGAATAAACAGGTGGAGTCACCAAGTAGCTGCTGAATCCAGCCTGTGCCTCTGCTTGCAGTCCAGCACCCTAGCTTCTGTGTCTGCCTATAGAGGGCACATTATCCAGTTCCCACACAGGGCGGCCCCGGGTGGGTTATACCCTACCTGCCTTTGAGTAAAAGAACCCATCTGAGAGAATCCTTCACTGACCAGTGTCTAAAGAGTGGAAAAGTCATTTTAGGAGACTCTGAGTAAAGGAAACACTAGCAAGGAGAAAGGTTGATCTGAGGTTTGGTCCTGGGCTTGTGACTATGATTTTTTAATCAAAACTGTTCAGGCAAAGGCCATCAGCATCCTGTCAGAATGACCAGATCCTTTGGAAAACCTCATCACATTCGCTTTCACGTCCCTAGTGTTGTTCCTGCTCCAGTAGGTAACCTGACGGGGGCGTTACCCCAGACTCCTCATTGGGGAACACCAGACGCACTTGTCATCATCCTGCTATTTTTATTCAAAGCTTTGAAAATCATGTACTGTGTGGGCTCAATAGTCTTAGCATGCAGTGTCCATATCAATTGCTGAAATGATGGTTGTGAACTCAATTTCATCAGCCTCTTAACCAGCCATTAAATGGGGACATTAGGTCTTAACCTTCTTTTTTTTTTTAAACATTTTTTTTTTATTAATTTTTTTTTTTTTTTTTTTTCTGTATGTGTATGAATGTACTGTCTGCATGCAAGTCTGTGCACCCGTGTCGTGCAACGCCGCGGAGGTCAGAAGAGGGTCTCGGATTCCCCTGGAACTGGAGTTCTCCTGGAATTGGAGCTTCAGACGGTTCTCAGCCGCCATGTGGGTGCTGGGGATTGAACCCGGGTCCTCTGTAAGAGCGGTCGGCGCTCTTAACCGCTAGGCCATCTCTCCAGCCCAGGTCTTAACCTTCTTATAAGGAAGGAAAGAAGGAAAGAAGGAAAGAAGGAAAGAAGGAAAGAAGGAAGGAAGGAAGGAAGGAAAAAAAGGAAGACATTTCTTTTTTTTTTTTCTTTTTTTTTAATTTTATTTATTTTTGTATGTGTATGAATGTACTGTCTGCATGTAGGTTTGTGCACCCGTGTCGTGCAATGCCGCAGAGGTCAGAAGAAGGTCTCAGATTCCCCTGGAACTGGAGTTCTCCTAGAATTGGAGTTACAGACGGTTCTCAGCCGCCATGTGGGTGCTGGGGATCGAACCCGGGTCCTCTGCAAGAGCAGTCGGTGCTCTTAACTGCTAGGCTATCTCTCTAGCCCCAGGAAGACATTTCTGTGACAGACATGAAAATGTGTCTTTCAAATTTCCAACTGCAGAGACTGCATTGACTTTGGCGCCAGCTATTGCACACTGCATTTGATCATGCCTTTCCCACTGAGGCCACACGTCACGTGCCACTCGACCAATGACCGAGATTTGTAAGATATGGATGACTAAGGTCTAATGAAAAGCACAGAAGATAGGGTCTCCTGTGCTTGGCAAATTTGGCATGGGCACTCTCTGCCTGATGGTCCTTCCTTCTGTCCTTCCTTCTGTCCTTCCTCTGTACCAGATCTGCTCTCTCACTCTCCTCCCTCTCTCCTCTTTTTTCTTATAGACCTTTCCCACTATAATTTCTTGCAAATTTAATATTGTTTTGGTATCTTCTTGAGGAATTTATACTAGTTATCTAGAGTTAGAGTTAATATGAAAACTAAATGATTTAATGTGTATAAAGAGTCTCACACTTTCCAGGAAAGAGTGACCTCTCTGGTTCTATTCACATGGAATTAACCTACACCATCTTTCTTAGCTCTAGGTTTCTTCAGAGCTTCTTACTTCTTGTAATGGTAGTTGTTCAGTTCTTATCTCTGATTTTTTTATCTTCTGGAGGGGAAAAAAAACAGTGTCAGAGAGACTACAGGTTCAGTATCTATGCTTGTTTTTAGAGGTAAAACTCACTCTGCTCAGCCATAGCTGAACACATGGACATGCATTTGGAGATGTCAGTTGCCAGCTTCCCTTGCAATTAATAGTGATCAAATGACTAAGTTTGGCAGGAAATCGTAAACAGAAGTGATGCACACAATTTTATCAACAATTCCTTAAATTAAATTTGCAGTGTTCCAGTCTTTCTCATTTCTCCTTCTGGCTAACAAGAAGGTGGATATGTAGATGGGGTAAGTTCAACCAGGTAAGTAAGGAAAATGTCATAACAAATGTCAGAACAACATGACAGAAATACTATGGGTCCCCAGGTACTCTTAAGAGGCAAAGCTGTCTATGCTGGGCATCTCACCTGCCAGCTGTTGTTGTTTGCTTGTGTTGTTTGATTTGTGTGATCTGAAGGGGAAATAACTGTCACTTTGGAGGCAGAGTCGTGGTACCTTTTGTTACAGCTGCTTAGCCAGTACCTTACCTAATGCATCTGTTTTCATCTTGTTCCTACTGTCCCTCTGCTTGGTTGACCCATAACTGGTTGACAGCCTGGCTCCTTAATACATTAATGCCTACTCCTCAATATGGCATTTAATTACATTTGATGACTTTGAGGGACAGCAAAACTAGTTCCCTTTGGGCACAGGATTATCTCAAGTCAGAGTTAATAGCCTTAATGGTTTAAAATGGCACTAAATGGTTCTCTACATTTGGGGAAGGCCATCTGGTCATTTTCAGATAAGCATAATAATAAGCACCCGGGCAGATTTCCACATATGGTCTGAAACACAGACATGTTCCAAATCATATACACTATAAAATTTACTATCCCTCACTAAAAACCCAAATCACAAACTATCTCTTACTCGATTTGCAATAATGAGTTGTCACTCAGACAGTATGGCTGAACTGAGTCTGTCTGCAAACAAAGCCCCACAGAACCCAAGATGCTGGTCAAGGTCAAAAGACAATCAGTTTTGGGCTGAGCTTCAGACATGCACATAAGTAAGGGCCCTCAGCCTCAGCTCTGCCTAAAACTCATGGGCTTGTTTAAACTCAAGCCATGACGGTTGGGCAAAATAATGTGATTTTGTTCTAGAAGCATTTATACCCTCTGAACATGACTGATAAGTCATGAAAGCAAGTTGAAGGAGTGATAAAATAATTTCTGTGCAGTGACGATGTTTACTGCCGTTTCTAGGCTCCCCTTTTGTGAAGATTTCCAGGCAGACTGGACACAAACTTGAAGAAATCTTAGCACCGAAATATTCCTCCTCCTCCTCCTCCACTCATGTTTCCTTATACTTCAGATTAATGTTAATAAGGAAACATAAAGTAAAGGAATGACCAGCAAAGTTCTGAATTTTACCAGGAAGTTTATTTGAGAATATTTATGTATCAATTAATTTGTAAACATTGTTGCCTTAAGCTACATACTTTGCCTGCCTAGTGAGTCATCTGATAATGATCCTATGATGGCGCTGACGACAATTCTCCATTTCCCTTTAAAGCCTCTCAAAACCCTAAATCATTTAGAAGGAAGATGCCCTTGTAAAGAACAAAGCATCAGACAAAGAGACCAATGACTGGCTTTCTTGAGTGCCCTTGGTAACCATGTCCCAGCTGCTTAATATGTAAAGCAGATTGGCCATATGACTAGCTAGCCACTTACCTGGAAGACTGTCATAATGAGACAATAATGAGTCAGTAATGAAGGACAGTAGTGACACATCTTAAGATATAATGAATGAAGCTTCTACTTGCAAATCACTAAGGCTTTATTTCTTCCTCCAAAAAGCACTGGCCATGAACTCGAGATAATAGCAGAGGCCTTGGCTCTAGTAGATGATTTTTGTTTTATCCCTGCTAACTAAAACCAAAGCAAGGAACTGACTGAGTTTCCTTGGTGAGTGACTTGCAAGTAGAGAAGGCTGGGGCAGACCTGATCTTTTCCTGTGCTAGGAAGAGGTTTCTTTATCAGATGAGGCAGGCCAGGATTGAATGGCTTTGGGTTGCCCTAGCATATTTTAAACTTGCACCTAATTTGCCATCCGGCTTCGCACCTGGGTCTCTTTGGCAACAGTGTGGTCCAGATTACTTTGGCCCAATGAATATCTGCTTTTTGAATTATTTTTTCCCAGATGTACTTTCCATCTAGCCAAATTTAACCTTGTTTTATCATTTCCTGCCCCTCATTTCTAACCTCTTTGGGGACATTGTGATCGGTCGGGTGTTGACAACGCAGCCTTATTTAGAAATTTAGAAGCATCTGCAATCTGCATCAATAAGTAAGCCCTCTTTTCAATTTATTTATAAAGATACTAAGAAATAATATTTCTATCGGAGATCGTGCTCCATACGTGGCATTTCGCATGGAGCATTTCATTAATTCTCAGCTATTTCCAAACCACATTCTTCTTCATTCCAACTTGATTTTAATGCCAAGCAAAATATTGAAGCACAGCTTTGTGGGAATGGCCTGCTCATCACCAGGCACATGCAATGTCACCTCCATTGGCTGCTGGTGACGCAACACTAGTAAAGCAGCTTCATTTGAGTCACTCTGGCATGGCAGGGTTTGTGCACGTGGCTCACCACTCCATATATTTCTTGGATTTTACACAACTTATCCTTCTGTACTCTGGGACTATTCTCCACATAGAATATGGACCATACCTGTCATTTTCTCCCACAACCTACTGGGAAAAGCAAGTGCTTAGATACCATATTTTGTTGCTTTGTTGAGCATCTATGAAGTATTGGGCTCTTCCTGACCCCATTTACAGTAGGCTAGATCTTCTTCAGATAACGTCTCATTGTTTCTCCCTGGGAGTCACCTTGGCACCCTTTCTTGTTTTTCATTCTATTCTCATTGCCATAACCTATAATCAGGCCACCTACACTATGGCCATCATCTCCTGATTGGGCTTCCTGCTTCCATGCTGCCCTTTTCCATGAGTCAGAGATACGAGAGCTACTAAGTTAGTGGTTTAGCAGTTTTAACCTTGGCACTGCCACTCTCCCTGATGCAGAAGGCCACTTGGCTTTAGACAACTGACCAACTTGCTATCTGGATGCATTGATAATGGCACAGGAAACACAAGATGTTATTCAATCCCAATACCTTTCGGCTCAGGGTAGGGGTTCCTGACATGATGAGCGTGGTCCAGCTATGCAGATGTAAAGTTCTTCCAAACAAGGGCAGAAGACAAGAAAGCAAGGCACCTGCTACTGCAAATAGACAGATTTGCCTTTCTCTTGGGTGAGAAGAAAGCTTTACCAGTCCTTGCCTGACCAAACTTTCTTTTCTGTTTACTGTTCTAACCTGGCTTGGGGACTGAGTTGGGTGCACAACTTTTCATTTTACCTTGTTCATTTGCAAGTAAGAGTGTTGTTTCTCATGGGGGCCGTTGCCTGCTCCTCAGCTTATCTTCCCCATACCTTTCCCCTGCCACAGTGCCTCTGAATATTAGGGAAATGCCTTCTTACTATTCTAATCCCTTCTGCTGGCAAGCTTTTGGTCATCCATTATATCTGCCCAGACCGCTTTAATCAAAGCAGCACATTCTTGTTTGGCTCGATTTCCAGGAGATTTTTGTCTTGTTACTCTTTTTTTTTTTTTTCATCTTCTTTCCCTTTATCCATAAACTTTTATTAGACCTTTGTGAAGCCAATTGAGATAGCAGGGAGTATACATTATAATTCATTTGAAAAGGAATCAGCTGCATTTTGATGAGAGGGATCATTTTGCAAGGCGCACGGGAAGCCCTGCTATTGTGCCCCTGTCTGTGTGCAGGGTTGGAAGGCGCAGGCCAGCACTTGTCTGTTCTCACCTCGGCTTAGCAGTCCAGTCACATAAGCAGCCTGGCACCGATTGCTACCGTATCTCACCCTCGCTATGGCAGGAGGCAATCAATAGATGGATTAATCACACTTTGGGGAGCTCACACCCCAGGAAGGAGAGAAAATGAGATCTGGAAGAGGAGACGGTTGCCAGTGTGTTCTGCCTGGAGTTCGCAGCCTGGTGCACACAATGCAGAACCATAAAGAAGTCAACTTCTCTCAGAATGGTGACCTTGACCAGTTGTATAATGAGAGCTTCTAACAATTTGCCAGCTTGATTTCAGTTAATGGCCATGCTTTTAAAAAATTGTGCATGCCAATGACCCTTCAAATCCTTGTAAAAAGTATGAGGCTTAAGTAATCAAGTAAGATTATAAGAAAAAATATTGCGCGCGTGTGCACGTGTGTGTGCGTGTGTGACTGTATGTGTGTGTGGTGTGTTCTCAATGTATCTTTAAAGTCACTGAAATTTGAAAGGGTATATGGGACTGATTGTTTGCTTACTTGTTTCATTTACTTCTTTATTTGTAACCAGAAGGTTTACAATGATGATTTAAAATTAGGGTAGAGCTGACAGGAAGCTTTGCTTATTGGCAATGAGGTCATGGCTGCTCCAGAAGTCCAGATTTACTGTAATGGGAGATATTGTATGTGCAAAGAGCACTGTGGGGGTTTTTTAATCAAAATAATTCAGTTTGAGTCTTTTCTCTGTTACCAGTCACCAAAAGAAAGCACCTGAACTTCAAGCCTTGGCTTGTGTGTCTCAGGCATGGACTGAAATAAATGCAAGGAACAGACAAATACACTGCAGACCAAGGCCTTTCATCAATAGAAAGCAGGTTTTACAGATTGTTATTCACGCACACTTATAGAAAGAACAAGGGGTGGGGGTATTAAATATCTGCCTTCTTTATCTGTTCCTCTAATATGGTTATGCGACCTCAAAAGGCAATCAGAGAAAATGATGTCATATTGCACTTCACAATAAAAATAAACACTCCAACCACTGAATTTTCTCTTTCTGAGCAAAGCTATTTGCTCCACTGACACTTATTCTCCAAGCCCACTCTGGGACCCTTGCTCCTGACTGCTCTGCTTCCCGCTCTGGATAGAATCAGCATCATTTACAAAACGCTTTGATTAGCGTTTGATTAAGGAGTTCTGACCTTTTTGGAATTAGTCTCATAATTACAGGGTCGTGGATGGTCCCCAGCCTCTCATCAGCTCTCCTGGCTCAGACATCTTTGTGGTGGCCCTGAGTGACAGGCCTGGAAGAGCTATGCCCCACTAATGCTATAATCACCAGGTACCACTTAAGTGCAGCCTGCACCTCTGCTCCCGAGTGGAGAGCAAAAGTGAAGCTGCTGTGCGGGGCTCTTGGTCCTTTTCCTATGTGTTCTGTTTCTGCTTTCAGCAGCTTTGTTAATTCAATCACCACCTCTATCCACACAATAACCAGAAGAGGTTGGGGGAGGAGAGAAGACAGTTTGGGACTAAATCAAAGTCTTCATCTCACTCTACTGAAACAGGTCATGTGCTTGGAGAGAGGACCAGCTGGACAAGTTGGCTGAAGGGGCCTGGGCTGCAGAACCGACAGCAGGTGTTCCCTGTAATGTGACACGCTTGAGCCAGGCATCTCGCAAATGTGGAGAAGGGGCCTTCCTCTGCTTTGTAAGCTGGCCTCCCTTTGGCCTCCAGAGTTTTCAAAAGCATAAAGGAAATGAGTCAGAATGTGAGAATTAGCCTGTGTGGTGGGAATCTTCATGTTTCACTGCACTTTTTATCCCGCTGCTGAGACACAGCGAAGGAGGAAGACCGGGACACCAGAGCCTGGCATGCCTCCTCGGCCACTTCTAGAAGCCAGTGGGAAAATGGCGCTTGCTTCTGCATTCAGAAGCAACCTGGGAGAATTACTGTCCAAACTGGCACAAGCCGAGTCTAACATTTTCCCAAGTGTGTGGAATGTAAATAGGGCTTATGTGAGAAATTTGTTCTGGATCTAAATACTTCTGGAAATTTCTGGATCAAATATATTTAAACAGATTGTTTCACTTCTGTGAGCAGGACTTCTCAGAGCTTTAAATTGATTAATTTACTTAATAATCTGTAATAATCTCTAAAAGAAAGGCAAACAGTTTTCAGACTCTTATAAACTCCACTGAATCAAAACTCTCATCTTATAAAGATGTCATTTGGAAATGGAAGTCAAGTCCATTCTGGTCTTTTATGCTTAAGATTGCAGGTGTACTCTGCCTTCTTATCTGTATTTCAGAATGTGTTGCTTTCCCATGTGTGTGTGTGTGTGTGTGTGTGTGTGTGTGGTGTGTTTGGTCTTTTTAAAAATTTTATTTATTTTTTATGTGTATGAATGTACTGTCTGCATGTAGGTTTGTGCACCTGTGTCGTGCAATGCTGTGGAGGTCAGAAGAGGGTGCCAGATTCCTCTGGAACTGGAGTTAAAGACAGTTCTCAACCACCATGTGGGTGCTGGAGATCAAACCTGGGTCGTCTGCAAGAGTAGTTAGTGCTCCTAACCGCTAGGACATCTCTCCAGCCCGTTTGTGTGTGTTTTAAGCGTATACAGAAATTCTTGATGGTAATTTTGAGACCCCAAATGTTCTGGTGAGCTGGACTTGTTTAATTTGCTTTATGGAGAACAACTCTGATGGTATGACCAGTCCTGGTCTTTCTCCACTGTGAGACCTTCAGCCCACAGAGTTGACTTTGGATAATATAGGCACCAAGAGAGAAGATATTCCTGGGAAGATTCCACTGGGAAAGAAGAGTGTAGTGTGATCACACTGAGAACAAAAATCCCAGATCTGCCTCTCAGAAACTAGATGCCCCAGACAAGACAGTTTGTATTTGTGTCATCATTCCCTCTTTTTTAAATATAAAGGAGGGGTGACAGTAACACAGCTTAGTGTATGGATGAAATGAAGCCACCTCCACATAGCGCTAGGAAGCCTGGCTCCTCTTTGTGTACCAGCTGCTGTGATTCTATCCCAGGATCAAGCTAGGTGCTAGGTGGAATTTGCAGCTGATGTTTATTGCGGTGAATTGAATACTCCAACACTGAACTTCAAGCTACACTTTACACAAGCCCTTTCTTTTCATGGCTAGTGCAGAAATCAGCAGATGGTAGGCATCCAATGCTGCTAGATTAAGGGAGGTGGGGGAGAAAACTAAATAAACTTTCCCCTAGGGACATTCAAGATGTTACTCTTTGTAAATTTTTTTTAGGTTTCCAATGTGATTTTGTTATTGGGAATATGAAGAAAGAAAAAAATGCAATAAAAATTCTTTATAAAGAAAGACGTTCACCCACAGCATTGTAAGTACATTGGTGATAAAACAGAAGCAATTTCTCAATAATCAAGAAATACCTAAGTAAATTCTGTTAGAATTGTATGATAGAATATCAGAGACCATAATGACTATGTTTTCTATTTTAATAAATAGTTTTATGAAGTGTTATATAAAATGAAAATGGTAATGATAGAGTATTAGTGAGAAATAAGATACAACATAACAGAAAGAATGTGATCACAATTATGTAAAAATAAGGCTGGAAAAAAGATCAGATGGAAACAGCCATATTGTATTTGGTAAAGGATTTTCTTAACTCTTGATTTCCCAAATTGCTACAGATAACTATGAATCATTTGTACTTTAAAAAGATAATTTTGCCGTAGTTTTAAGATTTGAATTGCAAAGTTTTTGACAAAAATGTTTCATATATATCTGTATCCCCCCTTTTTATTTTAGGTTTTTGTTTTTTGATCCATGAGTCTCAAAAGGGGAAGTTGTATTACACACACCTATAGGCTGGAATCAAGGTGCAGATTTCATCAAATTCACCCAAGCTGTTTTGGGTGACTGTATGTAGTTAGCTTGGGAAGCAAACTTAATTTTTTAAGTTAAATCATCCTACAGGTAAAAGAGAATTCTACAAGATGATACTGTACAGCAGAAAAATTATAGAGAACATTTGTATGTGTCAATCCCAAAGTTATTGCTATACA